>CM064912.1:1723827-1865193 GCA_032727855.1 Quercus ilex subsp. ballota | reverse complement strand
CTCTCTCCCTCTAACTCTATTTCCCCAATATCTCTATAGAGAAGAAATTTCTCTTCTCTCTTCGTATGAAACTGAAATTTTTAGAAGTTTAGGCCATGGAAGGCTGCTGTTTTCACCCATCACCATCTCCATCACCATAAGAACTCTGGCGGTGACAGTCAGTAGAGGGCCGAAGGGAAAGCCAATAAGTTCCATGGCGGGGTGTGTGGATTCAAACCTAGTGGGTACATGAGAAGGTTTGGGGTTGCATGTTCTTTACCGAGAGGCAAAGATAGGACCCAGGGGCCACAAGCTCCACGATGGCTGGGTTTTGTACTCAATCTGGTGGGGGACATGGGAACTCTGTAATTTAGGTTTTAAGACCTATGCCCATTCGATCTTAACAAGGACGTGATTGATGAGATGAAGGCATACAAGTAAGTTCTTTTCAATTTGTAATGTGGGGAAGATTGTGATTGTGAGTCTTTTAGTTGTTAGGTTCCATGATTTTTGCATTTGAACGTTGTTGTTGATGCTGCAAAGATTGATGTCCCAAAGTTTTGAATAAAGATTGTATTAGTGGTATTTGGTTGTGGGGCAAGATTGTATTAATGGTATTTGGTTGTAGGCTTGCTGCTAACTTGGGAGGAATTGGTTCTAATGTGAATTTGTTTATGTGGTTTTGGTATAGCTGTTTTAATTTGGAGTTGTAAATGCTCTTCAAAAGCTCAGTTATCCTTGCATTAGTTTGTATGTTAGGCTATATTAGCTAGGTTAGCTTTTAGTTATTGTATTTGCAAATAAATTTTGTATTTATAGATGAGGTTCATCTTTTTGTTTTAGTGTTTGGATCTCATTGTAAATTTTGTTCATTTTGACAATAAAATTTCTCATTTGTTAAACTATCAGTGATTTTTTTTTTTTGGAGAGAAATGTTAGAAATTTTATTGATGTAAAGCTATTGTATTACAAAAAATTTGGCCATGAGCATCTTGGGTAGCACATGAAGGCCACAGCAAGTTACATTATAACCCAACGTTACATTTGTCAGGGCCAAAACAATAAAAGAAAAAATAGAGCCTAGCTTTGGGACCTAGGTAGTGAGCAGATTAGTTGAAAAACAGCAAAACTAACACTTTTTTTGGGTCAAATGGGAAGCTGCATCTTCAGTAAAATTCCCCCCCCCCCCCCTTTTTTTTTTTCATCCTAGTTTGGTTTACTGAAGGATGAGTAAAGGAACAAAATAACCCAATTGTCCTAGAATATCTAACAGCTACAGCAACATCTCCAATACAACTTTTCACAAATGGCATATTTAAACATTATAACTTTTTTGGATAAACTTCAAATTTCATTCAAGGAAAAGGAACATGGAGGCAATTATCCATACAAGTAGAGTAAACCACACAATTACTGATAGACCAATCAAGTGGGACATCTTCAGCGTTTAAACTTAATGCACCATTTTTTTTAATTATAGGAAACTAGAACTTTAAACCTTTTACTAAGAGCACCAACCACTAGGGGTGTCAATGTTCGACCCAACCCCGCGAACACGACACGAACCCGACACGAGTTTTTTCGGGTTAGGGTTAGGCCTTAATGGGTTTGGGTCATAAATAGGTCGACCCGAAAGCAATATAATAAGAAACGTGTCATAAGCGGGTCAACCTGCGTAACCCGCAATAGACACGTTTGACACTCCAATTTATTTGTGTCAACTCGAAATGACTCACTTAACACAACCCGTTTAACTCGTATAACAAATAAATATTTATTTTATTTTAGATTTGTCAAATACCTTTTATATCCAACATATATTTTAAATTTAAAAAGAAAAGTGAGTAATTACAAAAACTTACAAGAGATATAATTGGAAATTGAAACTTTACAAACCCTAGATCTCTAAACCCTACAAACCCTAAGTTATTTTTATATGAATGTTATATTTAATATTATGTAGGTTGAAATGAGTTGTGTTACATTCATATCAACCCAACATGACTCGTTTATTAGGCGTGTCAAATGAGTTGGGTCAGGTCAACCCGCTTTATTAACAGGTCGGGTTAGGGTTGAGCCATTTAGTCGAATACCCCTACCTCAACACGACACGAACCCAACACGCTAACCTGAATTGACACCCTTACCAACCACCATTCCCATCTCATCCCTTATCACAACACTTACCCCCACACATACATTGAAAAAAGAAAATTGTAGCATCCACATTAAAATCTGAAGACAGCATCAATAGGCAACTTCCAAGCTTGTGAATACTTTGCAAATTCAAGAGGGGACTTCACATTTATAGCCTTGAAATCACTGTTAAACTGCCCAACCCTACTGCACTAGCAAAGAATTAGTCATGAATTTCCTACCAAAGAAACCAAAGCAAATCCATAAAATTCTAAACTGTACAATTTGTTGAGACTGAAAAAAAAGGAGTAAACTTCCACACTTTCACAGCATCTGTACAATTCCAAAGTAAAAGTTTAAGAAATCAATCATCAAACTTAATTATCCCCAAATCCAAAAAATAAAATGTTAGATATTTACAAGTCAAACTACTCAATCTCCAGAACACCTCTAAGAAATTCATATGCAATCATAAACTAAACCAACAAAAAATACTATATTTTCTCCCTTGATCCAAAACATTATCCAAATGAAGCTAAAACAAAAGTAAAAAATACACACACAAACCAAACAATGAAACACATTTACAGTTCACATGAAATTGCATATAAGCACATTTGAAATGAAAATACTTTTCATTTATATTAGTTATATTCAATTGAATGAATAACAGTGTTGAATAATACAATTTTTGTCTAGAAGATGAGAAGGCATAACAAAAGTAAATATACAAAAAAGAATGTATTCTAACATATCCAAAAAATCAGGCTATTTTCATTGCCTTCAAAATACAAAAACAACATTTCCTACAGCTTTCTAGCTTTCACTCCTCTCATCATCAATCTATACTTGTTAGTTGCATACTTTTCAAAAATCTTCTGAGTTGAATACTCATCAAATATCTTTCAAGTCAAATCACTTTTGTCTTGGATTTAGTTGTATAAAACCATTTAAGAAAGAATTCTGCAAAATTAGATATGGGACATTTTCAATTATTAGTAACAAAGTGATAACTATTGATACAAATAAATAAACATAACTAATGAGGAATAAAAAAAAAAAATTTAAAATAGCAAATATATTTACCTGGCTTAAATGATTCAAGCAATCATTACTTTAAAGCATGCTTGTTAAACTAACATTTGGAAAAGCACCACTCCAATAAGAAAAATGGATCTACATTCAAATTATCTCAACATCAAATGGTAGATATTTATAAAAATGAAATACAAGTGCATAAATCATTTTATTTTATTTTTTGCTTGTACCTGATTTAATAGTTGAAAATGATTTGAACTACTGGTTATTGGCATGCCTAGAGAATGGAATACCTATAAAATACTATAAGAGATTAAAGTGTATGATCATTTAAAAATAAATAAAAAAGAGGATGGAAGGGGCTTAGATCATACTTGATTATTGTAGTTCTCATCCATGGGTACACTAAATGGGGTGCATCAGCTAGTATAGACTTGTACATTGTGGTGCATATGTTGAGATTTGTGAATTAGTGGCAACTGTTGTAAGGTATATAGTGTTATTTTCATAGGATTATTATTATTGACAAGGCAAGTAATAATGTTTTTTTTTTTTTTTTTTTTGATAAACTTCAATGAAACTTCATTAAAAAAGTGCAAAACAGGGGGGGGGGGGGGGGAGTCTACCTTACAAACTTCAACTAACACCAATGGCAGACTATCTTTAGTGAAACACATAGACTATGGGATTCTCGGAGCTAGCTTTGCAGCTTCATGGGTTGCTAAGTTGCAAGCTCTTCTAACCCAAACAAAAGAAATAGAAGAAAAGACCATACAGCTGAGTTGCAAGTAATAATGTTATTTTCATAAGACTTAAGGGCTATATATAGTACATTATTGACAACTATTCTAAAGGCAATATAGACAAGATAACATATATATAAGAAAAATTGTAAGTGTACAAATTATTAAAAAAAAAAAAAAAAAATTGACCAATGCAAACTTGGGTTACCCAAGTTTAAAGAGTCACTTGACTGTGTAAAATTATTTATAGATAAAAGCCAATATCTTTTCTAACATGACCAGAGTTTGCTGGAAGTCCTCTTGTGGGCAATTGTTCTAAAAAAAGAGAGGAAATATTGGGCATTATTCACAACAAATAAATAATTGAATCATTAAACTAACATATTTTTCCAATTTAAAATTTAAAAACAAAAATATTTACTTGATCTCGTAATATCTTCTAATGCCTTCCTTTTACGTTTCTCCATGTTTCTTTTTATTTTCGCATTTGTGACTCCTTTTGGTCGCACACATGGGGGATATAATATAGGCAAATTATTGAGTGAGTAATTTGTCTTCTCAACATCACCAAAGATGGTATTATCAACAAAACCATTTTCTCTTTCACCATCATCTCTTGCCACACTTAACACCTCCATATCTTTCTCAACTAATTATATTATCTCTCTAATTTTTCTTTTGCACATTTCAGTATATTGAGTTGTTGCTGCACTTCTTGTGAAAATTTCATAAACTGAGCGCATTAATTCATTACGACGTGATGTCAATTGATATCATTGACAACTCATCATTTGCATCGGCTGATTTTGCATGATCACATACAACACTATCTTTCTTTGCATCTTTTGTCCATTATTTCAAAACATACTGAATAGGAAGCTCTGTTACATTTTTCACAATAAGTATTCGCAAAGCATGTCGTCATTGTAACCCCAATGTTTCAAACATTTTACAATTGCATGTTACAACATTATTTGAGGAGTTAAAATGGACAACATGAACCCTCCAATCACCTCCTTTAATGACTTCATAGGTGGAAGACACTCCATCAAAATTAACATCTTGGTGTGTGACCCCCAAGGTAGAAGTAGTTTCTAATTCAAATCTTTTAAATATTGTACGAGTATAAACAGATGATGCATGTTGCAAAAGTCCACAATTTTGGACTATTTGAAAAGATGTACATTGTTTGCAACGAAAATCTTCTTCTAACTCTTCCGTGCACATATTTTTGGAAACTTTCTCATACTCATGTTCAAATTTTGTTAGCCTCATTGTTTTGCATGTCATATGTTGAAAAACATTATTTGCACTCTCACTCCTGGATGAAGCCTTCATTCAGCAAGAGAAAATGTTATGACTAAAAACTGAACACCACCTTTCACGATTTTCATATAAGGTGCTAAGCCACTTATTGCCCACCAAATTGTAATCTCTAAGCAAGGCATCCCAACAAGACTCAAACTCTATTTCTGTCTCACAATTATAAAGAATTATATTAAATCTACTCTTAAATTCAAGATTCCCATAATGCCTTAGTAAATTTTCTACAGCATTTTTTGAGATATGCCATAAGCATAGGCGATGGCAAGTATCAAGAAGCACAACTCTTATGACATTCTTCAATGCTTGACATTGGTCAGTAAAAATTGTCTTTGGTTTTTGATTTCCCATTGATTCCAAGAATGTTTCAAACAACCAAGTAAACAAAGCAGCTGTTTCATCCAATAGAAATGTCCAACCAAAAAGTACATTCTTCCAATGATGGTTGACACCTACAAATGGGGCACATATCATATTATACTTGTTAGTTTGATATGTAGTGTCAAAGCATATTACATCTCCAAAAGAGTTATAATCAATTCTTGATCTACCATCTCTCCAAAAAAAAATTGTCATTTGATTTTCTTGATCAACTTGAATTGCATAAAAAAAAATAGGATCTTCTGCTTGCTTCTGTTTAAAATGGTTTACTAAACTTTAAGCATCTCCAGCCTCAACATTGATTTAACTTCTGCTTGTTCACCACATTATAGCAATCTCGTTTTATAAACCCAACATTTTCAAATCCCCCAACTTCCTCAACTAAATAGGAATATGTACTTAATGTTCTTATGTCCGCTTCTTTGAAAGTTCTTATTACACCTAACTGAGCATCAATTATTTTTCGATTCGACCTTGAAAACGGTCTTTCTTCAGGCTTTGCAAGCTCATGATTATGATTAGGATTGAAATGAGTAACCTTCCACTCACCATTTGTCACTGTAAATCGGATACTAGGTTCACAACCAGTCTGAGTTTGTAATCTTTTGAATTTCTTATCATCCAAAT
This sequence comes from Quercus ilex subsp. ballota, assembly GCA_032727855.1. Taxonomy (NCBI): domain Eukaryota; kingdom Viridiplantae; phylum Streptophyta; class Magnoliopsida; order Fagales; family Fagaceae; genus Quercus; species Quercus ilex. Next base: position 1,858,966 of record CM064912.1, on the reverse strand, counting down.
GGTCACCATATCATGGAAATCCTTCTTTCGAACACACATTCGCTCGTTGTCTTACACCATTTTTTGCATATCTGAGTTTTTCTTTTCGAACACTAAACCCAATTCGTATAGCATAATCATTATACAATTTATATGCTTCCTCCTCACTGTGCACCACCATTCCAAGAAAATTTTCAACATCTTGTAGTTCTTTTGGCTCTAATATCTATAATTAAAAACATCACGAAACACATTTCTAAGGAAACTCAAATGAAAAGGATAATAATAATAAAAAAGAATGGTTGGAATGGTGTGTGCATATAAACTATTAACTGTAAGAAAAAAAAAAAATTGAACTATTTTTACATTTTGGACTTAAGGTTTGTTTAGAACTTGTGCTATGTTTCAAGACCAAAGAAACAGAGTGACATTTAATAAGCCCAAAAACAAAAAAGTAGGCAGGGGTATGGAATGGGTTCTAACAATTCACACCACAGACTCATAAAAATTTAATTTTTAATATCTATAAACTAGATAGAAAGAAACCAACACATAAAAATTTCATTATTTTAATTCTTTCTCATCTTGGGCTTTTATCAAACACGTAGAAGACACCATATTTATAAATTACATAAAAACAAAACAAAGCTAAGAAAATGATACATTGAAGAGTGAAATGAGTCTTTGTAACATACATACCTTGATCAATCTTGGTTAGTTGCAATGGTGGTGTGTGGATTCTAGCAACCACTTCAGCCATAGTTTACAGTCAATCGTACTCACTATTCATCCAAGGGAGAAGAAAGAAAGCCCAGCATAAGATTGTTCAAAAGACTCGTCCAATGATGTGGGAAGGGAGAGGGAAGAGGATTGAGCTGGTAAAATAAAATTTTGGGTTTCAGAAATTGGGTGAAAAGTGACTAACACAGTTGGGGTTAGAAGTGGCTAATTGAGGTTGGGTTAACACGATTAGAAGGTTTCTGCTGTATTTGTATTAGTTTTAACCTTGGTTTGATTTGCTAACAATAGTTGAATTAATGGGTAAGTGATGATGTGGAGCTAAGTTTAAAAAAATGATTAGGTGGCATTTTCTTATTGGGTGGCAGGACCTAGGAGAACCATATCAATAGTCCTCCAGGAGGTCATAATAATTTCTCCTATTTTAGGTCATAACTATCGTCTCTCTCTGGCAACCTTAAATTTCGTACTTTTTGTCTCCATAGGCATCAAATCAATTGTTTATTGACGATTTTGTTGTTTACAATTCCATCTCCCCCAATTTCTGAGTGATTAATTAATTAATATTTTCTCTAACTTCCGCAAAGTGATTTAAGTTTTTGTTCCACATTTTCTTCCCCTATAGTTCCGAGAAAAAGACTTCTTTCAAGCCAACATATTAAAATCTAAGCTTACAACACAACGAGGTCATTTAATTCATTTGAACTACTATAAAGTATGAACAACAATGGGTTGGTTTTGTGAACCATTTAGAAGAACATTCTGGGCCATAAAACTATATATATTCTCACGGTTAAGAATAATACTGTAGTTAAACGATTAAATTAATTATTTTTAAACAATTTAAGTTTTTAAGATTAGTAGTAATAATTTATTATAATATCAGAACAATTGTTCCTAAGTTTAAATCTAATTTTCCTTTTATCTTTTATTTAAAATGTTAAAAATTATACATATTAGACTTCATTTATTAAAAGGAAGTTTTTGAACGACCCATACATAGAGGACAGTGTTATAATAAAAATAAAATAATTAAATTCATTATTTCTTAACCGTTTAAACTTTGTGACAATTGATAATCTATAGTGTTTTTGAAATAACAAACACGAAAAAGTGCAAGTTTCGAACCATACCTAAGCAAAAATTGTAGTTGATGATGAATGAGAATCTGGGTGAATAAATTTTGTTTTTGTAGCTTTAGAATATTAGAATCAATGGGCGCTTAGTGATCATCTACTATAGTCAGTGACTCAGTTAGCACTTAGCACATCCATGTTTGGGACCATCAGGATCTGTGCAATTGAACCATGCATATGGAAATAATGGCTTCGAGACGAATTCATATGTGACAAACTCGCAAATGGTCCACTTTGGCTCAAAATGTCCACGTGATATTCAGCAATGTGGGATTGGAATTTGGAAGGCCCTGGAAAATCTGTTCCTCTTTTAAGTATACCATCTAACTTACCCACTGAATTAATTGGAAAAGTAGGGATAGTGACCTACAAGCTCTTGTATATATGGAGAGATAGACATATCATTCATAGAAGATTTTTTTTTTTTTTTTTTTTTTTTTTTTTTTGAGAATTCATAGAAGAAATTAATTGCACATCATCTGGGTCCAATAATTTGCATCTTGTTTAGCAAACTTGTTATCACCAACCTCCCTTCATGTTCCTATGGAAAAAGATGTGCCACTACCATTTAAATTGGAAATCATGCATGGGTGAATAATAAGTCATATCCATGGACCCAAAAAAAAAAGTTATATTCACTTAAGCAATAACATGTATCTAACTTCGGTGTTTAATTTTCAGGTTTAAGGGGTAACAGACCAGGATTAGGATTCTTAAGGTATAGGGTCAAGAGTTTATTTGGTTTTATTTATTTATTTATATAAATATACCGATTGGAACAAATAAGAAAGAAAATTTTTTACTTTTCAGAATATATATATATATATATATTTTGAAGAAGTTAATTTTGGAACTCCAATCTATAACCTATTACTTGTAGTAGAAAAAACTTGTCATGGTTGCAAGGCGCAATTTCTATGCTTACCTTTTTAATTGGTAATAAAAAAAAAGGTATATATTATATAACAGGAATGTCATAATAGTTTGAAAATATTTTAGTTATAATGACCAACTTTCAAATATAGAACAAAACAAAAGGGAAAAAAAAAAAAAAAAAGGTGGGGGAAAAGAATAGGGTTTGGGGCAGTGCAGTTAAGTTCTCATTTCAAACAAAAGATTCCCATTATCTAACACACGCAACATTTCACTTTCGGCTCGTGGGTGATGGTCCTTTCTGGTGAAACATATTTTGCAGGCTGTGCTTCAAACTTCAAGAACGACACATGGGTGATGGGGAGTGAATGAGTGAGTAAAGGAGGTTGATATTTTGTATTTGGAGCTTGGAACTCATTTGTCCACGTCGTTCATCGATTTCATGCATCTAAAATTTTGTACCCGAAAAGTCCAAAGACAAGCTGGCTGGCTGGACCTTAGGAGAGTCCTTCAGTAGTCTTCTTTTTTTTTTTTGCTAGGTAATTTGTTATTGCGGGGGCTCGAACCCCGAGTTAGCGGTTTCATGGTAAGCCGGGTACCACTTGGGCAACTAGGCCCGGTGGTGTCCTTCAGTAGTCTTCTACAAGCTCCATATGTTCTAGAGTATATCATGCATGGGGCTCTGTTATTATCAAGTAAAGTGTCCAAAGAAATTGATCCAGCGAATCCAAATTTCCTTTGGGGCTCTACCTTAGGAGAAAAAAAAAAGGAGAAAGAAAGAAAACTCCGTTCTGTAAAATACAGAAAAGTCCAAAGATGCACACTTTCACAATCATTGCACGTGTTAAGCGGTTATTGGAAAATTTTTCACAAATAATAATAGTGGTTCTTATATGTAACACAATGACAAATGTGCAAGTTTCATCAAAGTTTGTGCCTAAATGTGGTCAAAATGGCTATATATCATAGTTTGGTAAAATATTTAGCACTATATCACTATTTGTAAAATATTTAGCAATCTTTCACCTGTTTTAAATTTGAATTTGCCATGTAACTTGAGTTTCTTCTTTGAAAAAATAGCCTTCAAATTTGCCGTACCATTTTTTATGGAACTCAAGTTCCATAAAAAAATATTTTTACATAAACTTGAGTTATAAAAAAGTGGTAGATTCCTAATTATTTCACAAACAGTGATAGATTCATACATATTTTATTAAACAGTGATACTTGGCCATTTTGGCCACCATATGTGTCCATATAAGAACACTTTTTTTTTAACACACATTTGTCATAATTAGTATTTGTCCCCTGGATTGATTTTTATAAGTACTAGTAGTAGTCCCCGCGTGGTAAGTGATATAATTCAATCACTAATCGACAAATATGCAAATTATGTCAAAGACTGTTACAAAATGTTTGTCCCTAAAAGAACAACGTAAAATGGGATAATGTCACTCTTCCAAGAGGCTATAGAGGTTTAGAATAATGAGAAACCTTGCCCTTAGCGAAACTCAATTGGAGATTGCTCACTGAAAAAGTTTCCCCATGGACCCGTGTGATGAAGTGTAAGTACCCTACTAACCAAGCTATCCTCTCTACCTAGAAGCCAAAGAGTACTTGCTCTAAAGTAAGGCAGCAAAGCCTTTATTGGATATCAACTCTCATACTACTTATTTTGGAAATATCAGTGGTTATCTCTCTGTCCTCTTCTCTATTTGTTTGCATGGACCTTTCATCATTAATGAGGTAGAAATCCTTGTTAGCCAGGTTTTAAATGCTCAACTACAACAGCGGTCTAAGTGTTATAACAGGTACAGGTTAGGACCAAGAACATAAAGTTTGAGAGCTAAAATGAGAGAATGGGTTCTCAGAGATTTGATGGTGGGACAGTTGTTGAGGGCATATTTTATTTTTTATTTTGCACAACTATGGGCCTATAACAAAGCCCATAAGATTTAACACCAATCAATAAAGAATTTTGAGTCGAAGCTTTTTGTATTCCTATATGCCATATAGACCAAAGCCTGTACTTGAAAAGATTTTGATGGCCATGGATGGTCTTCACAATCAAAAAATTCGTTCTTTTCACATTTAGCACATGGCATGGGACACCACCTTCATCAGCATTCAGCATTGGTAAATAGAGACAATATCAGCCATGGCTACTAAGATAGATTCATTCCACAATATCGGCGGCAAGTGGAGGAAGGAGGAGAAAGAAAAAAAAAATGGCGAAGGAGGAGAGGAGCAATGGGTAGAAATGGGGAAGGAGGAGAAAGAAAAAATAAATAAAATATTCTAATCATAGTGTGAATACAAAATAAAATAATTTTTTTTTTTTACATAGATGTGCACTGTAGCGGAAAAGCAAAAAATTTTGCTTACAACTCCACTACTTTACGCTTCTTTTGTGAGCAGTGGTGCTAAAAAATAGCAATATAGTTATTTAGCACCACTACTGTGAATGCTCTCACGGCCATTATGACATTATGGCAAATACCAAAATGTCATAAAGGACCCAATGCCTTCATGATCAATACATTGCTTAGTTCCTTTCTTGGTATATATTCTAATATGAAATAAAAGAACAAAGGTACAACAATTCCCTCAGTCAATAGCATCAATAATTAGGAGTCATCCATGCTTTGAATCCGTCTAGTTTACTGCTGAGAATGCTCTTTCTCTCTCTTTTCCTTTCTAAATTTAGTTTGATAAGTTGGAATGATCAATTGGGTTCATGGGTTTTATGAGATAGTTCCCCCCATTTAAATTAGCAAGTGCTTGACAATCTGTAGCCAAAAGGGGGGGAAACAAAAACAAGTGTACCCATGAAAAGTTTTTTGCTAGTCAAAGCTCAACAACAAAAATGCTTTGCCATTATTAACACAAAATCAAGGCTTTAATACATCTAATGTCCCCTCTCCCCAAAGTAGTCTACATCAACCTACTCTGTTCTCATGGCCTTGATCCAGTCAATTTCAACCTGGAAATCACCTGGTCCAGTTCTAGCACCTGGCACACCACCTTCAGCATTAACAGACAGAGACATACCGACTATACGAGATGGATTCATTTCCAACTCTGCATCTATAACATTGCCTCTCCATGTTGGTAAATATCGAGCAAGAGGAATCTGAAAAGGTCAGTTGAATTTTAGGCATAAAACAAAATATAAGCCAAATTTATTTTAAGAAAACATTGCACAAATGTAAAAGCACCATGGTGTTTTGACGCTCATGCATTGCAAATGACACACAGTGCATCACATCTCAGTAAATTATCACTCATTCAATAGCCCATAGCCCATAGCCCATAGGTCCAAAAGCCATTATTGCAACCCACCCCCACCACACCTCTGCAAAAACCACAATACCACCACCTATAAAAGCAGAAAACCAATTCCATCTTCATGAATAAAATACTTAATGAACATATTTGACAGCATTAATAGACTTTTGGCCTTGGATAATGCATTTAATGTCATTAAATACATTCTTTGCCTTAGATTGATTTTGTCATATCAATCCTAAACAAGTATGTTTCTACTAAATTTCTTGTCTTTTTAATTGAGAATAGGATCTACAAGGTGGTATCATTTCCCATGTATCATTAGCTGACGAGGATGTGCATGAAAATGCAGTATACACTAATGTTGTTTGACCCTTGTGCATCCATCGGTTGTTAATTCCATGCCCTCAGAACAGACTTGTACAACTGAATAACAAATTTCACCGAAAATCTACATCTAATACGGTCGGTCATTAATTCATTAAGTTTATCCATGTAATGGTCATAAGCATCTACAGATACATCATATGAATGATCCACAGCAGTTTATGAGAGCCAAGTCTATGATATCATGTTTCTAAGCAGATAAGCTTGAAGAAAGTGAAACTTGCCTTTGCAATATACCAATTGTCTTTAGGTACAAAAACAAACGATTGCCATGAGTTATCTTCCTCTTGTCCAGGTGAATTTACCCAATTTTCTGTATAGATCTGCATCAGAATTTGAGAGAACCGAGTAAAACTTTCAAGTTTTAAATCAATCAGAAAGGTTGAGAAAAAAGCAACCACCAGAAATAAAAACCACTGCTTATTTCCTTCTTTATGACATGAACAGGGGAAAGAATACTCACAGTAGATATGTAGCATCTTCCATCTCCTTTAACCTTTAATGCTACTGTATCATATGAATCCAAATCAATGAATCCATCAAACTGCAGAAGATGAAAATTGTTAAGAAAAGATACAGTTCTACTAATAGTTGCCTCTGACGGATACTAAGAGAACTGAGAAAGAGAGGGGCTGTTTACATATTGAAATGAAATTATTCATTATGTTTTGTGTTTTTGTAATGTAGTCATTGCAAAAAGAAAAGAAGAAGGGGGGGGGGGGGGGGGGGGGGGGGGGGGGGGGGGGCTTCAACAGTCATGCTATTCATGTATAAAAAAGGAACCTTTTTAATAAAGCCTACATCAAAGACCCATTAACCAAGCAATTTGCACAAAACATGAAAGGTAGAAACTATACGCCAACAATGAAGAATGGGTGACCATATAGATCTAAAGGTGCAACATAATAACAGTTCATATTAGTTAAAATAAATAAAAAATTGCATGTTCAATTCCAACTATTGATTTAAAATTCCTAAGAATCTTGGAGATATTGTTCACCTTTTTGGATCGCATTCCACAGAAGCCACTGCGAGAAATTTTCCACTTTGAATCGTTAGATACATCCAAGGAAAGGTTCCCAGAGAAAACCCCTATCATATAGATTCAAAATGATAAAGGTATCAGAATTCAGATGCATCTAAATTAAACAAAGTGAAAAAAGTAGATCCAATGGATTAAGCAGAAGTTTTAGCATGGTTCACGAACTTTGATTTTCGGAAATTGAAAATCACTTGCATATATTCCTTTTTACTTTGTTGAATTCTATGTTTTCATTTACATAAGTATATAAAACTACAGCCAGAAGAGACCAAAATTGACAAAATAGACAGTAGCGATGGCACAAGGGAGACATCCCCAATTTGCAAAGCTAGTGTTCCAGCAAGAAGACTTGTATAGGAATAGAAAAATAATATTTATTGGGTTCTTCCAAACCATCATAGAATGAATGCGAAACACGGGTATATTAAGAAGGTTACCAGATCCTTCATCCATTTCTAGAAATACATATAAAAACAACAGCCTTTGTTCAAGCAAAAATCTTTCTTTCTTTTTTTTTTTCTTTTTTTTTTTTTGGTGGTCAACAATGTGGAAAACAACCTTGGACCTTACAGGTACTCTATTCATATAACATAAAAATGGTAGTCAGAGCCAAAATAAAAGGATATCATAAGCTATAGAGATTATACTAATGTGTCACAACTTGTAAAAGATATGTTTTTGGCAGTACCACTTAACCCATTTTCAGATTCTTTGATCTCCAAAGATGCTGAGGACAAACCTGGAACACAATTAAACATTGAAATCTATATTAGTCTCAAAATAAGCTCTGATTGGATACCAATTACAATTAATATCAAGAAGAAACTGAAAAGAGCTACAAAACAAATAAAACTGTTTCAGAAAATCAATCTTTATTCCCATATGTATATAAAATGTAATCCTGATCTTAATTTTATGTTTACTGAGGGCATTGAACCAGGAGAGGTTTGCAGTTGAGTTGGTTTATTAATAATAAAAAATGCTTTGTGCTATCGCAAATTATATTCAGACAACAGCACATTAGTTTTCTAAGCTCTTTTTTAGGCATATTGTGCATAACTTCATACACATGAATGCAATGGAGACTTGCAGTTGAGTATATAAATACCTCCATATTCAGAATCTGAATATAGATGCCACTTTTTTAGCTCTTCCTTTGAATTGAAGCTGAATATGTGTCTTTCTGTAGGAGGCATCAAGTCGTCGACACTCCATGTGAGAGCTATTGATTGATTTTGCAAGAAGAAGAAAAAAAAAAGAAGAGTCATAAGTAGTGATTATACATATATATCCTGCATACCATTGATGTAAAGAAGTAAATTATCCTACCTATGATAATCTGCTTCTGTTGCGCATGTATACATATTGGTTAGAAGCATAGCTAACAATTACATTCCAATACATTTGAACAAGCAATAAGGTAGTGCTTTATGACCAACAAAGACAACCCACAAAGCCAAGCTTGAGACAAAGATGGCAACCATATAGTACCTTTCTTAGTTGCATTCAGAAGTGCTCGAAACCTGGACATTTCTCATACACCACTCAAGTTCCTACAATATCGGAGAATCCAATATTTTGAGAACTGTCAGCTTGCATGCACAAAAAAGAAGAAGAAAAAGCCCTTAATTGGATGTATCCCACTGAAATAATATGATATATGTGTGGTATACTTAGATATCCATTTCTATATGACATACTCACACTAGTTCCGTCTCTAATTTTCATATATTAATATATACACAACCAAGTGATGTATCAGAAGTTCGAGTTCATGAATCAGCTTATCCAAAATTGGGATTAAGTATGCCTATAAATCACCTTTCCCAGACCTCGCAAAAACATTAGCTTTGTGCATTAGGATGACCTTTTTGCTTATATAAACACACAAATATCTGAAATTGCAGCAAATGTCCTAATGCAATGGCAAAGTAGTGAACAAGTTCAAGTCTTGAGAGCTGCAACTTGAGACCCACACTAGGTAATGAACAAAGGAACCGATAAAATTGCAGCAATTGCAAAACAATCATTTCCATTAAAAATCACAAAATATGAAACTGTGGAACTATCTGTTATATATATATATATTGAATTCTTTTAAACTGGCTAATTTTTCAGAAGACATATTAGTAACTCAAGAAATGGTATCTAAAGTCTAAACCTTGGGGTGGAGCCATTTGATTTGATTTCCAAGGGACACCCAAATGCAACCTTAAAGTAATGAAACCATTATAACCAAAATGCAACAAGTCTAACACACCCATTGCAACATACACCTCAAAAATTCCAAAATCAATGCATCAGAACATGCCAACCCAAAAACCCATTTGGAACACTATGTATCTCTACACAAATTCAAATCATGCTTGCCCATCTAATTCCCATATGCCCAAAACTTAAACTAATATCATAAAAATTGAAAAAAAAAAAAAAAAAAGGTGTTTCTTGAATTTACGAGAGAGAGGAGCTCACCAGTGTTGTTTTCGTTTCCGTCAGCACCGCTATGACTTTGTTACATGTGGCAAAGAAGCTGCTTCGTGCAAATTCTTTGTGCTCACTTCACAAGTATCACAACGCAAAGGAGGGATCGGAAATCGGAATCCTGTCCATTTCACTTAAAATTGGAGAGTGCCCATTTGATGGTTAGGATTTATTTAAAATAAATCTAAGGGCGTAGATTATGCCACATCATCTAAAAGCTAACAAATTTAAGTGCATGTTTGGTTGGATGATTTTAGGGAGGATAAATAAAATAAAACTGAGAGGGAAAGAAATACCTTCAGCAAAAGTGCAAAACCAATCTGGAAATTTGGTTGTTCTGTTCTGACTCTTCTGCCTCTTGAGTTTTTTTTTTTTGGTTAAGAAATAGTGCTGGGCAGTTTTTTTTTTTTTTTTTTCCAGTTCGCCAGGTTAGTGTTTTTTTTTTTTTTTAAAACCTGTACATGAGTGTATTTTATTATTAAAAAAGAGTAATTAATTCTAGCTTTTTGAAAAAAAAAAAATTATGTATTAGGGTATATTGGTAAATTTATGTAAACTCTATTTTCTATCTTCTAATTTTTCTTTTTCTTCTTAACCAAAAAAAAAATCCATTTCTTAATTTTTCCACCTCTCTGACTAAATACAAACAAAGAAAACTAAAATCTTTTTTATCTTCTCACTTTTTTCGTTCATTCTTCATTTTCTATCCTCCCACAAATAGAAAAGAGAAAAGAGAAGAGAGATTTGGTTCGCAGGGTCTGATTTTTTCTCACTGTGAGTCGGTTCTCCCTTCGTCAACTCCGCTCATCACCGTTGGAGGTCGGTTCTCCAGCCTCTAGCGGTGCGGTTCCTAGACTCGGTTCAATGCGGTGCATCGGTAGATCGACATCCACAGTCAGTAAGCCACAAAGTGACACCCACAACCATAGATCAACACCCTCAAATCCAAAAAAAGCAGATCAACACCCACAATCATACATCCACATATCTACACCCACAAATTGAAACCCAGTAACCCATAAAGATCAAAACCCACTAAACATAGAAAACTTAGCTAAGATTGAAGCTTATGAGTGTTGGGTATCAAAGATCCGAGTTTGAGGAGAGAGAAGAGATCGATGGCAGCGCGATTAGGGTTTGGTGAGAGAAGGGACCAGTTCGGTCTTGCAATGCTTTTTGTATCTCGTCTCCGATGACTTCATCACACCAGCGTTGGAGCAAGTCCCGATCTCTGCTTACGGTGTTCGGCTTCATCTGTTGGTATCTGACCCGATCTTTATCAATGATTCATTTTCTCTCTCTCACAATTCAACCAATCTAGATTTTTTGTATTTGTTTCCCAAGAAGATTTATGGGTTTGAAGGTTTAGGTTTACTTTGTTGGAGATCGGTTTGGTTGTTTTATTGGAGATTTGAGTTTGGTTCTTTGTTGGAGATTGATTTTGCAGGAGATCTGTATTTTTGTGATTGTTGGGCTTTGTTCTCATTTGAAGATTACTGTGTGTTTTGCATGTTTGGTTGCTAAGAAAATGCAAGAAAGGAAACAAAAATATTGATTTTTTAAATTTCTAGGCAAGGTTTGCTCGGAAGAACATGATTAACAGAAGAACACATGCTTTTATTCTGGGCAAGGTTTGAACATGATTTTTTAATTCTGTTTTTATTTTTTTTATTTAGTTAAAATTAATAAATTAATTTTTAAAATTTATATGTTGATGTGTGAGTGCTACAGTGAATTTTTATTATTATTTTATTGATCCCGTCAGTTTCCCCGTTAATTGGTGACAGAATGGGGCTTCAAGGACTAAAATGAAGGGCGTTAATTGGTTTAGGGACTAAAAGTGGTAAAAATAAAATGTAGGGACTAAAATAGAAAAAGGTCAAAATATAGGGACTAAAAGTGCATTTACGCCATTTAAAATTCGATTACTGGTAAAATCGGTTGGTCCAGTCTAATCTAGTTTTTAAAACAACTAAGGGTCTGTTTGGGATTAGCTTAATTTGCTGAAACTGAAAATTTTTTACTAAAAGTATTGTAGATAAAGGTAAAAGTTAATTGAAAAAGTACAGTGAGACCCATTAATAGTAGCAAAAATAAGTTGAATAGAAAAATGAGTTGGCTTTTTAAGCTGGAGCCAAACGCACACTAAAAATGCACAAACACTTGTTGAGGAGAAAAATGAAGTCTTTTGGCTAAATATTACTTAAATGAGAGTTTATCGGCGATATGTATATTGTTCAACGTTTATTAGTTGAGTGCAGAGAGAGGCAAAATTCGACAATGTTGTTGCCAAATTTCTGGAAAAAAAAAAAAATAGTAGGAGAGAAGAAAGAGAATGACGCTACCAATGAGAGAGAAAAAGTAAATTTGACACTCTCAATGTCACAATTAGGGTTCGTTTGGATATAGCTGAAAACTGAAAACTGAAATTGAAAATTGAAAAACACTGTAGCAAAATAATTTTTAAATATGTAAATAGTATTGTGGGACCCATTTTTAATGAAAAAGTTGCTGAAAAGTGAAATTTGTGGATCCATGAACAGTGAAATTTGTGGGAAAAGTCAAATATTGCGGCTACTATTCATGAACAGTAGCCGCAACAGTAAATGAACAGTAAAAAAGTTGACACAAACCCATGAAAAAAAAAAAAAAAAATGAAACGCAAACGCGCGTTTCAGCTATTCAGCCCAAGCCAAACAGGCACTTACTGCCCATTTTTTCTTTGCCCGTGACCAAAAATGGAGGAGAGAGAAAAAGTAAAAGTAGCAATTGTGTTGCTGAAATAAGAGGGGAGAGAGAGAAAAAGAAGTTTGTAATTGTGGCAATAGTGTTGCAAAAATAGGGGAGAGAAAAAAAAATGTTAATTGTGGCAATGGTTTTACCACAATTACCAACTTTATTCTCTGTCTCTCTCATCTCACACTAATTTCTACACCTTGTACAATTTTTGAATGAATAAAGCTATAGTCATAAAAATTTTACAACATTTTTACAAACTAATAAGGTGTCAAATTCTTATTAGTTTTCATTTTGGCCCACCTTTTACATCACTTTTTTACTTACCACAATAATTACTCACCACATCAACAGTTTGTAAAAAAATTTGTAACTTTGGCATTTTCCTTTTTCAATAATTATTTGACAATAAATTTCTCTCTTTTCACTCTCTCTCTCACCAATTTCGGCATCACCATTGCCACAATTACCAACTTTGTTCCTTTCTCCTATTTTGGCAACACCATTGCCAGTTTTACCTTTTCTCTCCTTTCCATTTTTGGTCATGGGCAGTCTATTCTTGAGGAAAAAATAGGAAGAAATTGTGTCGCGGAGTGCCGAATTTACTTTTTCTCTATCCTCTCTCCTCGATCATGCCATTATCTCTCTCCCTTCTTACTTTTTTTTCATAAATTCTACTGAATTTTGTCTCTCTCCTCGCTCAATTAATAAACTTTGAACATTCCATGTATCACAAATAAATTCTAATTTAAGAAATATTTAGCCAAAAACTAAAAAAAATGCATACTCCAATCTTAAGTTGGAGCAAATGGATCCTCAGTTTTACTTAACCACAGTTGAAGTTGCTAGAGTTAAAATGTTAGCTTTTAAATGATGTAGAAGAAGAATTTGTACCCTTAATTTATCTTAAATAAATCCTTGTCTTCAAGTGAACCGGCTCCAATTCATTTTGATTTTTTTTTAGGAGGACCTAAAATAATCATATTTTATTATTCTTAGACCAACTTTTTCTTCTTTGGCCGGCAGCAAGGTTCACATTCTCTGAAGGGCCGAGGCTAAGAGCATTTACATTGGATCTTGGAAATGTCATATATTGGTAATATTCAGCATTAAAGCTCCAAAACCTCTCGTCATTCAGTCTCTTAATTGTATAAATTTTTACAATAGCGCTACAATACCGCCCTACTTTTATGACGGTATTGAAGCATCATGTATATAATATTATATTACTTTTTTCTATCTCTCACCCACTCAGTTGTACTTCATCCTTACTTTTTTTTTTTTTTACTCTCATTCTCACTCAGTTCTTCTTCCTCAGTTCTACTTCTTACTTTTTTTTCCTCTGATTCTCACTTAGTTCTACTTCGTCCTTGGTTCTGCTTCTTTTTTTCTTTTTCTTTTTCTTTTCTTTTTCTCTAATTCTCACTCAGTTCTACTTCTTCTTTTCTTTCTTTTTTTTTATCTGATTCTCTCTCTTTCTTCAATTCTCAGTCCTCTCTCTCTCTCTCTCTCTCTCTTGTTCAAAGCTTGCCACTGGAGCTGAGTTGGATTTGAAGTGGTAATGGTGTAGTAATGGCATGGTCACGATGTGGCGAGATCTGATATGGATTTCCGACGTGGGTCTGATGTGTGTTTCTGGCATGGGTTCTGATGTGGATTTCCGGCGTGGGTCTAATGTGGGTTTTCGGCGTGGGTTCTGATGTGCATTTTTCTTTGATTTTTTTTTTGTGGGTTTTTGTCCATGGTAGTGGTGGGTGTGTTGTAGCCGTAGATTTGCCGTGGTGGCGGAGGATTTTTCTTTGATTTTTTATGTGTTGTTGCCGTGGTGGTGATGGATTTTTCTTTGATTTGATTTGATTTTTTTTTTTTTTTTTTTTTGTGTTGTTGCCGTGGTAGTGGTGGAGATGGATTATATTATTTTATTGGGTGTTATATATTATTTTAATGAATTAAATAGGAAAATAAAATTGGAATGTTAACGGTGTTGTAAAATGATATGGTATAAATGATAAAGTAGATTTTAAGATGATAAATTAGATTTTTTTTAGAAACCAGACGTGGATGCTCTAATTGCGTTTTGGGCTGCGTTTGAATCGGTGGTAATCAATTTTCGGAAATCATTTTCCACATTTTTCGCGTGTTTGGCAGTTACGGAAAATTCTATTTTCCGAAAATTCACTTCCTATTTTCCCTTAGACAACAGAAATGCATTTCTGTTCCTATTTTCACTTCAATTGATTTCCAGAAAAAGAGAGAGAGAGAGAGAGAGAGGAAGAAGAAGAAACAGCTCCGCGAGACCGAGACCCATCGGCGAGACCCAGACCCATCGGCGAGACCCAGCGAGCACCGATCGTCGATCGCCCTTCCAGACCTAGCGATCGTCGATCGTCGATCGCACTTCCAGTGACTCGCACCGCGAACCAGACCCAGCGACTCGCCGATTGTCGCGCCTTCGACCTTCGACCTTCGACCCAGCAACTCGCACCGCGAACTAGACCCAACGACTCACCGATCGTCGTGCCTTCGACCTTTGACCCAGACCCAACGACTCGCACCACGAACCCACGCCATCGCCTCACCACACCAACGACCTAGACCTTCGATCCAGACCCATCTCAGTTTTGTTTTTTTAAAGTTTGATTGTTATTGTTGTTGTTGTTGTTGTTGCCGGAATTTGCTGCCGGAATTTTTTGTTAAATTGGCTGTGATGTTGAAATTTTTTGTAATAAAATTTGTTTGGATGCTGAGAAAATGTGAAAAATTTTCCGGAAAATAGCATTTTTAGAATA
This sequence comes from Quercus ilex subsp. ballota, assembly GCA_032727855.1. Classification (NCBI taxonomy): domain Eukaryota; kingdom Viridiplantae; phylum Streptophyta; class Magnoliopsida; order Fagales; family Fagaceae; genus Quercus; species Quercus ilex. Next base: position 1,843,517 of record CM064912.1, on the reverse strand, counting down.
CATCCAAACACATGAAAATATTTTCCACAACAATTTTCATAATTCAACCAAACACTTAAAAATATTTTCCTTTTCTGGAAAATAACATTTCCGAAAAATATGTATTTTCCGGAAAACATTTTACACGAAACAAACACAGCCTTGGTTAACGGGTCTTTTGCTTTTTGTTTTGAGATATAGGGTGGGCTCAACAACCCAACCCAATATTCTAGAATTGAGGATCCAAATACTATATAAACAACCATTCTTATATCAAATTTCACAACTTTTTTTGATTTGTGCAATGGTAATTAGTCAATAAAAAATATTCACATAAATAAGCAATTTGTGAAATTATATGCAAAATTTGGTATGTCTCTAGATTAATTTTATGCTTATTTAACTTAAGTGTGTTGTTGGCTATTGCACCAAATTGGTTGATTATACTGTCCTCAAGTTTTATCGAGTTCTAACTTTAATGCACAAAGTATTTAGAGGTTTAGGAGAAAAGGGTTTAAGCTGAGATGTTAGTAGCATATTGTAATTATCTCTTAAAAAAACCTTTAAATAGAAATGCTTGCTTTCTAGGACAAGCAAACAATCCAAAGAAAAATGTGTCGAATAGATAACATGTTGGACTTGGGTCATTTAACATGAGGTACTTCATATTAAGTAAAAAATGTTTGGTCAAGTACTTGTTTTGTACACACAATCCGAATTGTCAGCATGAGCATTTCATGGTCTAAATGAGTATAAAAACAAAGAAGCACCGAGAGGATTTTTACAAGAGCCTTCTAAATTTCTAGAGATAGGGTCGGCAAGGTGGAATTATTCTCTTAATCTCACAAAATTTGCACTCTATATTCCAAATTCACCGAGGATGATTGTTACATTAAATAATATAGTAGATGATTATAATAATTGATCTATAATCAACTTTGTGGTGACGGCATGGAAACTCTTTCAAAGGCAATTTACCTTAAATTTAATCAAGAACATGACAAGCCATATATTTCATTAGCATATCACCATCATTTAATTATGAAAAATCTCTAATCATCATCCAATGTGACATGGCAAGGACACCTAGTACATACGGCTTTAAATCTGTTTTAGGAGTCATATAGTGAAATTGGAAGCTTTAGAGGATGGGGTTGAGAGCCAGTAAGTTGAGCAAACTTATTGGAGCTCAAGTACTAAGGAAGCGCTTAAGTGGCTCTTCATTGACGCCTAGAGGTTACATTCCTATATGTGTTGGTATGAACAATGATACGAGGCGATTTATGGTTCGTGCAAAAGTGCTAGAGGATGCAGATTTCTTGGAGTTTCTCTACAGGTCAGCTGAAGAATATGGCTTCTGTAATGAAGGAGTTTTGAGGATTCCATATGAAGCAAAAGACTTTGAGGAGTGGATGCTAAGAAGGTCCAAGAGAAACGATTTTAGGGTTAAACCAATCTAGCTATGGGATACCCAATACTGTTTTATGTAAATAATATGTGTTTTTATTGTCAATGCTTTATAATTATGTTCATTGGCAATCTTGGCTTGGGGATAAGAATAATGGGGTAGCATATAGCACTGCCTCTTCAGGGCTTTTTTCTTTGAATAAGATTGCCATTTACAAGTAGGCACAAGGGGGAAATAACTCAAATAAGGACCATTGATTTATTGAAAGAATGGCGACTCCAAATGTGTGATTGATGTTTTGCAACGCATTCCCCCTAATCCCTCTTGGTTTTTGGTTATTTTTCTGTTCTAAGTTTAAGTCAATTTTGAGCACTCTTCTATGTTAATGTTGGGTTTTCATTTTTGTTAACGGGCTTATAAATTTTGTTGGCTCATCTTGGTCCCTTAGACTGTAATTTGCAAATGGGTTGGTCCATTTCCTAATCCTCTCTTTCTCCTTGGGTCTTTTCAACGATAGAGAAAGACATGGAATGTCTTCAAGGGTGTCTAATATTTTGGTTCTTTGGTCATGCCTTCTAAGATTGATTGAATTACAATTAAATTTATATTATGTGATTGCTACTTGCTAGGTATGCTATGTTAGTTCTAACTAAACTGTAATGATTCTTGTAATTTGGACCACCATTTGCTTTTTAGTAGTTGCTTGTGGCTTGTGCCAAAGTTTTTAGTTGGTTTGAATAAAATTCTTATTCATCCCGAATATCAATCAATATCAGAGCAATTCACTAGCAAAACAAGTTGATGAACCATACACGGCAAGCTGCTTTTGTTAATGGCCCTGAAGGGCATGTTACACACCGTCTTTTTCTCTCTTTTATTTTTTTATTTTTTATTTTTTTATGTAACTTATCTTTTTCTCTTGCACTAAATGGCATGCCGTTTTTTTCTCGATGGCAGGTCATCAACTAGAGGGCATGACATAAGTTGCATGTCATTACCAATTAATCAAATCTTAAGCAATTCTAGTTTGCCATAAGCTGCATGCCATTGATCAAACCGCATGACATTTTAGTAACACAAAATGGCATGCCGTTATAATTGATTAAGATTCTCTAAAGTTCTTAAAAGTAATTTCTCTATGGAATTCTTACATATTCATCAATTTTGAAATAATCAATAGTTTTGATTTTCTCATGTCATCAATAATTCAAACTAGCCTCCGTGTGTGCATGAGGCTCTCCTTTTTTTGGGGTCTAATGTCATAATTTTCTATTCATCACAATTTGAGGTTTAAGTGTGTGGTCGATTATATTATGCATTTGAGAACTACTTATACAGTCAAGGGCGTCAATAGGCTACCTCCAAAAAATGAACACATTCACATGTGAACATATGATTTCAATGTTTTTCAGTGTTCATTCTTTGTGGCTAGCCTTATGACACTCCTATTTGTATAAGTAATTCTCAAATGCATAGTATGTTCGAACATACACTTAAACCTCAAATTGTGATGAATAGAAAATTATGACACTGAACCTAAAAAAAAAAAAAAAAAAAACCTCATGCATGCACAAAGTGTGTGCGATAATTGAAGAATAAACCAATGCATTACTTAGTACATTTCCTCTTTTCTAGCTATTTCTCTATGGAGGGTGACTTCCTCGAATCAATTCAATTTCTCTACAGTTCCTTCCTATCTCTACTAGGAACCACTAGGATCCTTGTTAGGTTATAGATTGACCCTCATTAATTAATTCAATTACCTAAGATGATTAATTATGTTTAATTACATGCAAACTACGGAGGCATGAACAAATCACCAAATAAACTAGAGTACAGTGGAAAATAAATTTGACATGGTGATTTGTTAACTAATGGGGAAAACTTCTCACAAGGCAAAAACTCCACCAAGTGATTTTTAAGTCACCACTCTCAAGAATCACTAATCAAGAATCAAGTGGTTAAAAGTATAAGGAATCTTACCACTACCCTGGACTATCCCAAAATACCAACTTACAGTTGAACATTTGCACCAATCCCTAATTGGACTTGATCTTGTAGAGACTTCTTCCTTGCCACAAATCTCAGTACGTAACTAACTCTAAGCAACTGATGTTTGTTGTTGGATGCAAAGTTCTTCACTTCAAAAGACATTGAAGATCTTGAAGCACTTTGTTACAAAATCCTAAGGCACATAAGAATACAGTGGTGTCACCAATAGTATATGAGTTCTATAATTAAGTCTCTATATCTTATAATGACTTTAAAATGAAGCTTTTATATCCCCTAGAAGTTTTGTGAACGAAACCCTAGTAATCCAAATTATCATAGACCGAAAAACAGATCTGAGATTTCTATATCTGCGAAGCTCGATAGATTAAGAGGTGTTGAGATTAGTGTCAAGACTCTTCATTTATTCTCGATAGATGCTAGTATTGAACTAGTGTCGAGGTTCACTTTTTTAGCTTTTCATCACTTATTTCTTGGTGCAGTCTTCATTGTCTTCAATAATACCTCTTGTCTTGTTTGTTAAACATGCTTCATGACATTCTACAAATCACTTAGAACTACCCAATTACAAGTAAAGTGTGTTTTGCCAAATGATATGCCAACATATAAAAAATATGACCTTAACATTCCTAACATTCAATCCTTCTAGTGATGATCTTAAGGATAAACTTTAATGAATAAGAGATGCTAGTTATGAAGGTGGAGAGAGAAGCTCTTCTAGAACTTCATTCATCTACTCATCTTCATTAAATAAAGGGTAAAATAATATTTTTCTTCTTTTTTGGTACTCCAATTCCATATGCATTCTTCATTACATTCCACATCTCATCTAATTTTTGGTGCTTGGATTCCACAACTTATAGCACTTAGAGCTTGGATCATACCAATAAACACATACTTCTCACTAAGGTATCTAGCTTAAATCTTTCTTGATCTGGTATATGCGCATATGCAATGCACCTAAACAAACGTAAGTGAGAAACTGTAGGATTCTTTCTAATCCAAGCTTGCTATATGGGGTTTTTCCTCATACAATCTTTATGAAGAAACAACATCAAACCCTGTGTTGTTCCCTATAATCAATCTCCAGCAACAACATCAAACCCAAAACATGTTCATTTTTTATTTAAATTAAATGAAGCTCTTTCTCATCAAACTCAGCAACGACATCAAACCCATAACACAGCAGCCACCACCACCACCACCGCCACCACTGCCAAATCCATACCCACAAACCTAAACCCACCAAAACCCAAACCCACACAACCTACTTACCAAATCCCACAACCCAATAACTATCCTGCTGTATTATGTTTCTTTTGCCATAACATTTTTATGACAGTATTCCCTGCCGTGGACATGTGACCAAGATCTCTACTAGAGGTCCTAGCTTGCATACAAGCTAGCTTAAGGTGAGTTTCAATTGAGCCAGTCCCGACTCTCCTACCCCAGAATCATTGGGCCATAGTATGGCAAGAGCAGCCTAGCCCAAGATATAAAAAAAAGGCCCACCACAACCTTATTGTGGAAAAAGAAGATTCTTTCTTGCAACTTTCATACAAAAATGTGGATCCAATTGTTTTAGCCCTGACAATCAGTGCATGAAATATAATACCATCCATTTTAGCCTACCAAAGGATAGGCAAGGAGGTTCCACCATCCTAGCCTCCTAGGGTTTTCTAGAGAGAAGACTAAGACAATGGATGTTGGGCTATGTGGATCCTGAATTTGTGTTCATTTTGGTTTGTAATTTGACCCAACTTGGAAGTATTACGGTTTTAAATGTAATTTTTTTGTAAGGCTTAGTCTATGGAGCAAAGACTTGGGCCTATCTAGTATATATTTGCTGTTTCAGAATTAGAGTTTGCTATATTATAGATTTATAGTAAAAATCGCTGCAACTTTGTGGACATAAATATATTACCAAACCACATAAATCTTTCGAATTAGGTTAAATTCTCAACATTTTAAACTTTAAAGTATTGCTTTACTTTCAACCGGGCTGGTTAGTATCTGATTTTCAATTCTCTTCCTTCGGATAACCTTTACTTCATCTGCAAGCGAGCAACAGATGGGCATGACAAGGAATACTTGAAAAAAGATAGTAAATGATAACGCAATGGAATGTGTTCTCATAAGGACTGCAGCTGGCATTTAATCACTAATATGTGCTGCCATTTTAGGGATTGACAAGCTAGAGCAAATACATGAATTGTGGACGAAATTACAAAGTCAGTATCTAGGTGAGCAATTCTTCATTCTTGTAAGCAGCATGTAAACGTTTTTTTCTCTCCATGTCAAAGTCACAACTTATCATCATTGTTGCGACTTAGGGGGCCAGCTTCGGTTTTCCCATTAAGCTGTGGGCCATAAAAGCCAGTGTCTATTTTGGATGGTTTTCCCCTTTTTTATTCCTTCTTCTCCCTCATTTTCTTCTCTTTCAACATGCTTCATTATTTTGGAGCTTATCTGTGAAATTTAACTCTTCCACTAAAATCCCTTTTTATATAATAAATTGGTCTATACGGTGACTTTGTCCTTTAGGGTATTTGTGAATTGAGCATTTAAGAAGATTTTGATATCATTTCATGAAAAATATAAAAAAGTTATTTAAAAATTCAGTAATCTTTTTCTTTTCTCATAAAATTTAATAAAAAAAATTATTTCATAAACCAATATCCTTAAAACATCTGTTAACTTTTTCTTAAATTTAAAAATATAAAATTTTTCACAACCGCTAATATTTTTTTTTTTTTTTTTACTGAATAGAAATCTTATTGAACCAACACAGAAACAAGAGGCTGGGATGCCTCAGTCAAGATAACATTCACAAAACTTGGAGGGCCAAATCCCATATCAAAATAACCAAAAAAAGACTGGCTAAGGGACCACTTGGCTAGCACATGCGCAGCCTGATTAGCCTCCCTATGAACCCAGTTAAAAGATACATTGCTATAGTCCCTAATTACATTCTTAACTGAGTCCACAAAATTCAAAATTCTCCAAGGAATTAACTTCCCACCATCTCTAATGGCATCTATACAAACTTTACAATCACTCGCTATGATGCAATTACAAAAAGAGCAATTCATAGCAAGGTGGACAGCCAATAGAATGGCATTAGCCTCTGCTTGAACAGGGATGTTGGTGTTAACTTTCTTAGAAATCGCAAACACCAACTTCCCTCTCTAATCTCTGGCCACAACAGCTATACAAGAAGAAAAATCACCTACTGCTGCATCACAATTCAACTTTAGCATACCTTGGCTTGGACAACACCACCTGGCACTGATTCTAGCTGAGACACTTGCCAACACAGGAACTTTGGGCCGCCAATGCTCCAAATACAACTTCTGAATGCTTCTATTAACTTGACCTTCCACAAGAAGAGATCTCTCATTAATTGCTTTGTTTCTTCACATCCAAATCATGCCTGCGTTTGGATCACACTTTTTCTTACTCAAAGAAGAGTTGCGTTTTCTGTATTTTTTTTTTTTTTTTTTGCCGCACTTGTTGACTTTGGGAGACAAAATTTACTGTGCATGAACAGTGCGTGCACTGTTCACGCACTATTCATGCACTGTTTATGTATTAAAAAATATTAAACATGGGTCCCACGATAGTATTTACACATTTAAAAATTATTTTGCTACAGTGTTTTCAGTAACAATCAGTTTTCAGCAACTTTCAGTAATAATAAGTTGTATCCAAACAGACACCATATCTAAAGTTAGAGCTCCAAACAGCAAGAACTCATTTCTTTGCTCTTTATCCAGCTGGAGTGATGGCGGTGGATCAACAATTAACTCAATCAAATGGGATGGAGATTGAACTTGTCATCTGTCAATTCTAATGTTCCAACGACTATCAAACCATATAGCTTTAGCTTTATATTATTATTTTATATTATAACTATATTTTTATTTGCCAAAAATGAAAATTAATTGTATTGCACCCAAAAGAGCTTTACAACTGTCTGGATGCAGTGCTCCTAGCACATTAGGAGGCATTGTCCTGGCAAATATTCTTTCAAGATTGATGTTACCTGCCAATTTGCAAAAATAATCTGCTCAGTGAAATGGATCCAGTGGGCAAGGTCCATGGTATATAACCGCACACTGTTTATAACTTTATTGGCCGACCTCCTGATATTGCTGCCTCCTAGTGCTTTGAGCCATTTGCCTGACCAACCGGGCATGGGCCGCATGGCATATTAATATGATATAAATTCGCAAGATAAACAAAACAGAGAGGAAAGATATGAAATTTAATTCTGATATAGTGGGTTGTAGTTAGTTCAATTAGTAAAGGTTTTTATGCTTGAATAAGAGATTTTGAGTTAAGTTTCTACCTATACTAAAAACTGATTGGTATCTTAGTCTGATGATAAAGAACTATCATCAGAAGCGAACGCCATAAGTTAAAATTCTTTTTTAAAAAAAAATATCTTGTCTCCTAAAATTATAGTTTTATATACCCAAAGCAATAAGTACTTGGTCATAATTTTGTAGTTCAATAGATTGACATCTTCTAATTTAAAAAAGAAAATTTAAAATTCAAACTCTCTATCGAATTATTAAATAAATAAATATAGATTGTATAGCGTGTGTTTGTGTTAGCTTATATATTTTGTTATATTTTATTTAAAAATAATTTATAAAAGCCTAAAATTGTACCTAAAAAAATAAGGTTTGAAAATATTGTGCCTAATAAAAAAAAAAAATCTCAAACACATTTATAATAAATTTAACAATGAATAAATAAAAGGATGAAACTTAAACCTTAATTTTTAAAAATAAATAATAATTTTTTTAATATTTAAGAAACAATATCAAAGTGAAATCAAATTTTGGGGATGAAAAAAGTAATAAGAGAAACTTTCCTATAAAAATAGATGCACGGGGAAGGGATCGCAATTCGGATATTCTAGCAAAGAAAGAAAGAAATAGAGGATTCTCCAAAATAAAAACAAAAACAACTTTGAATCTTAGATATAGACTAGAGCCAGCTACCTTCCCGCCCTTGCAAGTTGCAATTTTGGGAGATGCACTAAACGTGCACGAATCGTATTGGAATTGAAGGACAAATTACAGCTTCATTTCTTGTGAGACTGAGATTTGAGTTATTAGAAGAAAAATTAAGACAATGAAATGTCTTATTTGTCAAATCAGCCCCAAATTTCCAAAGGCTAATCAACCAACACAGGACAAGATTCATAGTGTAATCATATTTTCTCTTGAGAATGCAAAAACAACATTCATCATCTGTCTGGACTCCTCCTGTCTAATATTATTTCTTTAAAGAATTTATTAATTAAATACTCCTTGCTTTTTAGCTAAGCTATTAATTAATATAGGCCTTTAACCACAAGCAAAATGTGTTTGTGATTCACATAAAATAGTACATGACCAAGAATTTGCTTATAAAATCTGGGGGGCCGGGCCAAGTCGATCTTGTATGTTGCAATAGCATCTCTAACTGCCCAATCATTTGCTTCTTAAACTGATGCTCTCCATTTAACTTTATGTCAACAATATTCTCATTATTCTAAGGTAAAGTCTAAGAGATGCTCAATACTTGCTCTCTGTTGACAGCTTGCTATGCTCTTTAAAATATTTGTCTAACATTAATGTTATAATTACTTCATCTGACTGCTTATTTTTTTCTTACACTATTAATTACACATCTGGGTCATGCGCCCCACAAACAATGGTCCCCTTACACATTCTTCAGTAATATGCTTCACTTGGTATTAAAAACATTTCAACCGATGTCTCTTAGTGTCTCTAACAGAAAATTTTGAGATTCAAATCTTCATTTTCTTAACTATCGAATTATAAAAAATATAAATATAAATAGTAAAGGTGATTGTAATTGGAAATTAACGGTGATAGTAATGGCTACTTGAGCTACAAAAGGAAATTTTAATAATAAAAAAATACTTGTTTTGCTATGCTAATATAATCTCAAGAATTGATTAAAAGTACTAATAATTGGACATTGATGGTAATAGTAATTTGTGTGATCTATGAAGTTAACACAATAATTAGTTTACTACCTCCGTTTTATTTTTTTTTTGTCCTCTATTCCATTTTGAGATGTCCCAAAATATTGTCCTGTTTCTAAAAATAAAAGTCATTAATTTACTAATATTCCTATTATACCCCTATTAATTTACTAATTCAATTTTTTGATAAATTTTTTTAAGGGTAGTTTTGGAAACTTATACATTTTTAAAAGATAAATAAAACAATAAATGATGTTCCCTTAAAAAGTTTAACTTTTCAAACATGACAAAAAAAATGAGACGGAAGGAGTAAAACATTAGACGTTTAAAGTGATAGAAAAATTGCCAACATTTTTAGTAGTATCATCATATTATTGTTTAGGACTTTGATTTCAACATTTATATGAGTCATGAAAAAGCTAAAATCAGAAGCAACAATATTGATTAATCGATCCTACCAGAATATATTTGATTGCATCCATCACCAATGTGTTCAGAATAATTCAATGGCCAATCTAAATGAGATTGACCTTTCCTAATGGTAGGACCCAAATTAGGGGGACCAATATTATTGCAAGTTCAGTATATGAAGTGTTTTTTTTTTTTTTTTGATCATCATCAGCATCACATCAACAAAACCACCCAATTCCAGTTGTTTTGCTTTTGTGATTGTCTACCTTTTTTTGGACTTCGAGTTTGCTTTAGTTGACTATATATCACGGTCTAGTACATGTCTAAGTGCAACTTTATCAGGAGAAAAAGAGAAGTGGAGTATTCGTTTTTTTTTTTTTTTTTTTTTGAGAAACGAGAAGTATTTGTTATTTTCATTGTTTTCTCCGCTCTTGTTTTTCAGCGCATCACGGGTTTTTAATGATATAGATTTGTTTGGTATACGTATTTAAAAACTGAAAATTATTATTTAAAAATATTCATAAAAATATGTGTGTATAAAAAAATATATTAAAATAAATAAAATATTATTTAAAAATTAAAAATAATTATTTAAAAATACTAACCAAACACCGCCTAACATGAACGTTTCATAACCCAGAACCTTTTGATGTTTCAGTACAAGAATGAAACTCCATCAATCAATAAGTGACATTTAAATTAAATATATATAAAAAAATCAATCAATAAGTGACAACCAATTGATTGTGTGGTTATTAACTATTTAGGGCCATCTAATCAAGTGGCCTGCAATTCAAGCCACCCTGTGGGGTATAGAGTTACTGGTTAATTAGCTTGCCAGTTTGATATGAGGAAGCAAGAAAGATAAGGAAAAAAAGTCAGATTGAAAATAACAAAAAACTAACAAACAAGCAATCCGTGAGAGAAATGATCAAATTAGTCCTTAAAATTAATTTTTTATCAATTTAGTCCCTCCTTAAAAATGATTGGTTGTCCCGTCCAAATTTGTTAACAAAGAACACTGTTTAAACATTATTTTTGTTAAAGAATTTACTAAAAACATTGAGATACATTATTTTATAGATATTGTTGTTTGATAAGTATTATTTAAAAAAGAAAAAGTTTTAAATGACTTCAATTGAATTTGGACGGAATGACCAAATTGACTTATTTTGATGAAGTGAGGAAGTAAATTGACAAAAATTAAATCTTAATAACTGATTTGATAAGTAAAAAAGAAGGATTAAATCGAATTTTAACAATTTTGAATTCAATTGATCAAGTTGTTTAAAATGATCATCCGCATTAAAATATAAGAAGGTTAATCCTCACCTTGGTACTTTCACACAATAATCACTCATAAAACTACAAGCAAACCTAGTTTAATCTTTACAATATTCATACATTTCTTGTTATAGAATCAATCATGAATCAACCATGATCACCGCCATAGTCAGAGTCAGCAAGTAGTGTAGAATTCAACAAGCTCGTCCATGGACCCCAGCTGATTCTCAGCATTGTCAAGCATCCAAAGCAAGTGCTCAAACAGCACAACCTCACAAGCAACCGCAACTCCGTCATCATATTCACCTGATGACTTCTCCACCAGCTCCTGAAAGAGAGGGTGGTCAATGATTTCAGAGCTTACAAGGTATCGCCGCCGCGTCTTTCCCACGTAAACAGCATGAAGTTCCTGCTTTGAGACATCATCGGATTCGTTTGTTGAGGAAGCTACGGAGCTTCTGGCTCGGGAGAGCTGCTTGGTGAATGAAGGCCATCTTTTTATGGCTGACTTGAGCTTTGTTAGCTTTCCAACTTTGGTCATCTTTGAAACTGTTTGATGGGTTTTAATGTGTTTGTATGTGTCTGTGTGTGATAGAGAGAGAAAGAGAGAGGAGCGCTTTGTTGTGATTGTGAGAATTGTGGGGAAAGTGTGAGGGAAGGTTCGTATATAAGGCCATGGAAAACAGAGAGAGAGAGAGAGAGAGAGAGAGAGTGAACACATGCATGGCCCATTGTTTGATACCAGCTAAGAATGATATGTTTAGGTGCAAAACTAGTTGAGCCTTTGTTTGGCGTCTGGTGGGACTTTGGAGTAGTGGGGACTACATATGTCTTTGGAGTGATGTTTGCTTGTAGAGTGTATGTCCATAATAACCCACTTCCAACCCCATCATTCTTAATTAATTAATTTTTTTATTCTTTGGGGGTTAAGAAAGCCCTTAAAAATTGGATTAAGTATTTTTTATTCTTTTTATTGTATAGGCCATATGAAGAAAAGTATACTGAACTAGAGTCGATACCTAATTTTGATTATCCCTTACAGCAATTGTATAAAGCAAGGCAAATAGATACTTGTTAAGGTTCTGAGCCACATGTTCTATAATATCATGCATGCATCAGTCAGTCTGTGCAAAGAAATGAGATTTGTTTCATTTCACCTAATGAGAGTTCATTCAAAATAAAGATTTTATTTCGTAAAATTTAGCCATATATAAACTAGTGTATTAGTTCAAATTTTAAATTATAGTATTAGATACACCTTAAAATTTGTATTATATAATTGAAACTTTTATTTTAAATGGGGAAGATCATTTTTCCAACTGAAATGGCTCAATTTCATTTGTATATGAATGATAATTTGAGGAGTGTAAATGAAACAGTTTTCATTACATTTATCTTATATATACAAGCTACTCTCAATAAAGTCCTTTTAGCTAGGCACATTTTTCTTATGTTCTTGTACGAAGAATCTTTTTTTTTTAATAAATTGTATTCATTATATTTGATTCTTTCTATTGTTTGGGTCATATCAAGAAAAGCATTTTGAGCCACATTTTTTTATTATCCCCTACGAAAATCGTGCAAAGGAAGGCAAATAGAATACTTGTCACAGTTTTGAGCCACATGTTTTATAATATTATGCATGTATCAGTCAGTCAATCCAAAGAAATGAGATATGTTTCATTTCACCTAACGAGAGTTCATTCAAGATGAAAATTTTATTTTGTAAAATTTAGCAATATATAAACTAGTATATTAGTTAAAATTTTAAATTGTAGTATTAGATACACCTTAAAATTTGTATTATTTAATTGAAACCATGAAATAGATCAATTTCAAATAAAGAAGATCATTTTCTCAACTGAAATGGTTGAATGCCATTTGTATATGAATGACAATTTGAGTGTTAATTTTAGGAGTGTAAAATGGAACAATTTTCATTACATTTATCTCATACATACAAGCTACTCTCAATAGAGTAGCTTGTATGTATAATACAAGTTCACATATGAATAATCATTTTCTATATGATAAAAGTTCACAAAAGTACCTAACTATCCCGGTATTAAATTCAATCTACCATTCCCATTCTCTTACTAAGATGATAAAAATTATTAGTATAACAACTAATCTTTGTCTCCAACAATCTTCAAATTTTATGAAAGTATTGCAATACATCACAAAAAGAGGACATTTAATAAAGCTCTCAGGTTGTAAGAATAATCACGTATAATGTATCATTCTCGGTGGTTGGTTTCTTTTTCTTGTTCTTATTCTTGTTCTTGTGCATATATATTGTACGATCATTAACAGAAAAAAAGTTTAGCTGTTGGTTGGTAGCCAGCTCACCAGCTTCCATCCGAAAGAACAACTGGTTTTTGTTTCCAAATGAGAGAAAAGCCATAAGCTTGGCATCTTTTGTTAATATAGCTTTCCATATTGTACCCACTTCTGTCTTCATTTGTGTAGCGGTAAAACTTAAATTGCTTTTTATTTATTTATTTATTTTTAATTTTAGTTTGGTTTTTGCACATTATTAGAATGAATGTTGCAGTTTAGATATTAATTTTTGTGATTAGCCCTTTGACGGCACTATTTTTTTTTTTTTTTACAAGTTCCTATATTTATAAAAGCATTGGTTTGATCTTAATTAACATACTAAATATGCATATAATTAGCATGATTATGGGCAACTTATTTTTTTTTTATAAGTTCCTATATTTATAAAAGCATTGATTTGATCTTAATTAACATACTAAATTCATGTCAATTAGTCAAAGTTTTAGACTTTTAGTTATGTTTTGTTTGGTCCCCAAGAAAAAGAAGAAGAAAGAAGAAAATGGAACAAATAAGAATTAGAAGAAAACAAAAAAAAAAAAATTCAGCATGTCACATTGTTAATTGGGCTGTGTTAACGGACACCGCAACTTCTTTGAATTTTTTCAGACAATTTTTTTGTCTTTTTAACAGCTTTATTTCATTTTTTTTCAGTTTTATAAATATTGCATTATGTCTTTTTTTACTTTTTTTTTCTAAGATTTTTTTGTCTTTTTTACACCTTAACAAGCACCTGGTCGGTGCTTATCAACGTTTCCCTTGTTAATTTGTGGTCCAATATGGCACATAAGGGCTCCCAGGCTAGGGACAAAAGAACTCTGGTCCAGCTCTCCTACACTGTGGTCCAAGAGTCTAGATCTTCTCACCAACTTGGGCTATAGTTGGATGGGCACCTAATTCCAAGCAATCCTTTTTATTTTCTTTTTCTTTTTTTAAGCTTACCTAATTATTAATACCAAACCATTCTTACTTTTGTTTCTTTTCCCCTTTTTTTTCTTCTTCTCATTTTGGTATCCAAAGTCACTAAATAGAGCAGGAAGTGTGTATGAGTTCAGAGTTTTTTTATGTCTTAAAAAAGCTAATAATAATAATAATGTCTTATTTATAATAGAAAATGATTTGGGACATTCAAATTAATTAGTCTTGTTGGAAGGTAACGAGGACATTTTTTGCAATGCTCTCACATGGGATTGCCTCGATCTCTTCCTTTCATGCATGCCTCAGTGGTATCCTAAATCTGGAGTAGGATTTGTTTGGCTTCGAGGGCATGTGATTAAGGAAAATCAGTGTGTGATCAATGTAAGATTTCGAGGGATAATTGGATCATGTGCTTTTATAACAAAAATAATTAAAAGATAAAGATACAAATCTTGTAATAAATTGTAGGGTATTAATCATTTTCAGTTCCTAACAAAAATCTATGTAATTGAATAGGTGTTTATTTGGAAATGTGGAGAGCATCATATATACATGCTGTCTGAGAACTGATTAGCAGACATAAAATCAAAATCAATATTTGCATGATGATTATGATGTTGCATAATGGACATTGCTTCTATCTTGCTGGGGATCATGTAATCAATTATTAAAATTTTAAAACACATTCCTATAGAAATCAAAGAATCAAGATCTTCTTTTTCTTTTCCCCACACCCCAAAGTAGAAAAGCTGTTCTTGTTACATGATAATAAAGAAAAATTTGTTCTTTAGTGAAGCTTAATCTTTTGTTCATCATTTTTTTAGAAGTCTAAAAAGTCAGCTTTTCCTTGCTATTAGATGGTTAAGAAAAATTGTATTTATTTTAGTTAAAAAATAAATATCTCTCTCTCTCTCTCTCTCTCTCTCTCTCTCTCTCTCTCCATTGAAAGTTTGTTAGATTTATAAATTATGCAAATAAAAAAGCTCCCAATTTCCCTCGAAATTAGGGGTATAAAGTAACCAAGTTGTTCAAGAAAAAACTTGTTATTTAACCATTGAGCTAAACTTAAAACTAAGTTTAAGTTTGACTATTAAATAAGTCAAACTCAAACATAATAACTTATGAACAAGTTTGTAAGTATGAGACTCCATTAATGTATATATCATATTATATGTTTATAATATACTAATATAAACTTGAGCTTGAGTTATGTAAATTTGCAAATAAGCGATATCAAATAATTACTTGTAATTTATTGATAATATAAATAGTTCATTATATAGTCTAATTATATACTTTAGTTATTCATTATTAGTATAGATTCATGAAGATATAAATTAATTTAGTCATATTATGTATGTGTGTGTGTAAAAGAAAATTTTAATCAAGTAGTTCATTAAAAAACTTGAACTTGTTCAACAAAAATATATACCAAATTAGAAAATGTAATCTAATTTTGTAACAAGATACAATTTATGATTAAATAAATTGAAATGAACAATCTTGTATATTTAATGAATATAGCCCCATTTATAATGGCATCTCTCAAGTTCGTTAGATTTATAAATCAACTTATCAGTTAATTCAAATAAAACTCTAGCTAGTTGGTACTTTTTACCTGGGGGAAAAAAAATAATCCTTTCTTTTAGTTTATGGGCCTTCAAAGTCTTAAAACCAAATGAAAAAATTTAGCAAAAAAAAAAAAAAAAAAAAAAAAAAAAAAAAAAAAAAAAAAAAAAAAAAAAACCAATGAACAAGTGCATTGTGGACAAGGCTCGTTTGTTATTGCTAACTACTAAGAATCTTACAGCATAGCTGAGCCGCTTAATTTGATTCAATGTGGCTGGTTTTTTAATTTTTTTTTTCTTAATTAATAAAATATTGTATTATACGTACGAAAGAGTAAAGGAGCCTATCTCCTTAATTTCAGCCCATAAATCCGAAGGTGGGAGAGAGGAAATATGTAATGGGCCCTTTTTTGTTACAAGAACCAGCCCAATCAGTAAGAGAATAGGCAATCATATTGGTTGATCTAGTTATACAAGAGAAAGGAGTACAAATTAAAACAAAGTTACTTCTTGAAAGAAAGAAAAAATTGATGTCATGCATTCTCCCAGCAATGCTCCAATCAGGTTTGCATGAGCAGTTATGGGATTCAAGCATTAAGCTAATAAAGAGTTCTAACAATTGATCTAGGATAGAATATAGGCTTTAATTTTTATAGTTTGTTAATTTTGGATAGTTTAATGTAGTTTTGGGAATGTTAAATTTTAGGTTAATATTTCCGAATACAAATCTTTTGTACCACATTTTGTATTCCGCTTTATATTCTACCAATCACAACTTGTCAAGCCATGTATTTGTTTAACTTTCCTTATAAAATAACTAAAGTTTAAAATAGAAAAAAATAAATACATGACAAGTTGTGTTAGTGGAACATAAAATGGAATACAAAATTTGATACAAAGGATTTGTATTCAATATTTCCTTGATCCTATAGCCTCCTAGATATATTTCTCTTATTGTTTTCCTCTTCAAATTATAGCCTGATTATATAGTAAGTATCAATTAGTTAGGATCTTTGTTAGAATATTTCACTTATCAATTAATTTTATAGAGTTTTTAATTTAGAAAGTCTATTATTTATTAATTAAAGTTCTCTTTTGGACTGGGATTTAGTTAGCTCAATTGGTAAAGTCTCTTTTTAAAAATATTTTTATACTATATAGAAATATTTAATATTTTAAAAATTAGCCCCCCAAAAATAGGACTTAGCCACCCCAAATATTTGAGTTAGTCCAATAATTTTCTTAAGAAAAATTGTCCAATTGGTCATAGCATTTATAGAGAATGTATTGTTTCCCAATTTCTTTTTTTGTTGTAAAACGTATTCTCATATCTCTTAAAGTTTTGGATCATTCATGTCTGAACACTTCATTAGTTCAATTGAAATTTTTTTACTCGCAATGGTAGACAATTTATAGTAACTTATATTGAAAATGAAAATTTTAAGGAATTCACTATAGAAGATGGTGAAAGATGAATTTAACTTTATAAAACATTTAATTTTAAGGATTTCACTGTGAAATATACTAAATTGTGTGTGTGTGTGTGTGTGTGTGTGTGTGTAGATGTATGTGTTTGTGTATATGTATGGAAGTTTGTATAGACAACAAATTAGTAACACAAATAGGGCCCCTTAAACAAAAATTTCTAACTCTGCCCCTGTTGTTGTCGAATAATAGATCTAAGATTGGATCCCCGTCTATAACAAAAATCAATTGATGTCTTGATTTAATGATAATAAGCAATCATCATTGAGGGGATGCCATAGGTTTGAAATATTATCGTATCTATTAAAAAAATGGTTCCTTTTTAGAGTTTTCTTTTATTTTATGGTGAATTCTAGAATTCTCCTTGTGTCACACCCCTAACTCCTCGACAAATAAGCTAGGCTTGCAACAATCTCTGCACAATTACAAATTTTTTACCATAGAAGCATGCAAAGCCTTCTTATAGAGTAGCATCCTCAAAGGAGCACTACATCAAATCAAATCCAAAACTAACGTCATTGATTCAATTATCAAAACAATCCCCAATACATCAATAATAACAGAAATTGTAAGTCTCAAATGCACAAAAATACTTATATAAAAAAAACAATTGAATCCTAGAAGTTTGATCCTTGCTCCAAAAGGCCTAATCTTGTCTCAAGCGCACAACCTAAGGCTGTGTTTGGTTAGAGTGAAGGGAAGGGAAGGAAAGGGACGAGAAGAGAAAGGAAAAATAAAGGGAAAAGAAAATTTGTGTTTGGATGTAAAGAATAAGAGAAATGAAAGAAATGAAATGTATTTTACACTTTTATCCTTTTTATTTATAAAGAAATACGATATAAATGTAATTTCACACAAAAAGCCAAAACTTTTTAAGGGTATAAGAGTAATTTTATGGACTTGAAAGAAAAGTTAAAAATAAAAAATTTGTAGGACCTATAGAAATCATTTTCCCCATTCATTCTCTTCTAACCAAACAAAGGATAATGAGTCATTTCTCTTCCCTTCTCTCCCTTTCCCTCAAACCAAACATAGTCTAACTGTAGCTCTAAAGTTAGTTGCTCCTCTTTATTATACACACACAAAAAGAGACTTTTCTCTCTCTCTCTCTCTCTCTCTTTTTCCGAGAAAAAAGAAATAGGTGACCTTGATAGTAGAATAAGTATCCAAATTCTTAAGTCTAAATTAGTTGGATCAAGAACAACTCAAATTATGCAATTTTTTTACAAGCAGTGTAAAGTGTAAAATCTCATAGGATTTGAAATTTCATTTTAATAAAGTTAATCATTGAATGAAACAATTAAAAACAAATTTCTTTTAATTCAAAAACATATATACTAAGTTCATATTAATAATCTAAGCAACTATGGCCACATTCTATCTTTATGATTAGGTTTGAAATAACGCGTGGCCTTTGATATGCTCCATATAGAATTAGTTCTTGGGCCAATGTTAACCCCATTAGCAGGGTCAAAAGCATAACCAGATTATATGGTAGGTTCTAAAAATATTTAATTTCGATATCACATTCATAATGTTACATATCAAAAAATATCACATTTATAATGTTAGCCAATAAACTCAAGCTCAATTAGCATCTCTTTCCAGTACAAGTGCGGAGTGAAGGGGTGAAGTCGTGGAATAAAATGCTAAGTGTTAAGTGCTAACCGAGCCAAATGTGTATCTTACATAAGCTAGAATAAAGTATTGAAAATATGCTTAATCCTATTTTGAAAAAAAAAATGCAGAATTTTTTATATAAATTTTTTTTTTGCTAATATTTTCAATAGGAAAGAAAATAAAGTTTTTTTTTTTTTTTGGTTTGTATTCCTTAAAAAAAAAATCAGTTAAAATTGTTAAAACCAATATTTGCAACAAGATGGAATATTTACATGAATAAAAAATTTTATTCTAAGGCTATGGAGGAGATGTTAAGAAGATTTCAAGAAAGAAGAAAAATGCATAACCTATCTAAAAAATCATAATGCTTGTTGGATACTCGACTTCATAAAAGTCTTCACGTAGCTAGTTTTTAGATTAATCCTAGCAACCACTACCAACATGGTATTGTCAAGGAAAAGCATAAACTTACTGTCTCAGATATTTTGGGTGATTGAAAAATATTCTTTTGGTAGTGCACCAAATCATGACATTGTGTAACAAGGTCGAGGGAGAGTTTGGACTAAATTCTTTGATATGTAATCGTAATCAAATGCTCCTTGGTACTACATTTTAACTTTGACGTATTTAAATTAGTTCAGTTTTAATTCATTATAATATTTAGCTGTGAAATTTAAACTTATATTCAAAATTTGTATATAGATTAATGGTGGTCTTGATGTGGAAGTAGTGCACCAAATCTCCAAACATAAGCTATCCTGTGTTGAGTCGGTGTAGTTCGAGTGTATTTGAAAACTTGCAGTCCAAGAAAAGAAATAGATTGGATTACAAAAAGGCTTAATGATCTTGTGTATGTTCATTACAATTCAAGATTGCAACAAAAGCATGATAATTTCACTTCTCATGAACTTATTATTTATTGCTTAAATTTTTTTAAAGATAAATGTAAATTGTATTTTTCTTATAGGAATTGTTGGATGGGTCGAAATTATGATCCAATTGATTTTGAAGATTTCAGCTTCATTGTTGCATGGATATTAAAGACGAGGAATCTCCATTTTTAACCATTGATGAGGTTGAACAGTTGAAGCATTTCTACAAGAACTAATAGCTTGTACTATTGAAGATTACCAAAAGCATTCCGATCCTTTTGTTGTTTTATATTTATGTTACTTATTTTTTTTTTTAAAAGGTAGTGTAACTTATAAATTTATAATCTTATGCGTAATTATAATATCTTGTAGTTGTAAATGTGGATTTGGAAAACTTGGACTTGAAGGATGATGATGTTGCGGCTAATGAAGATGAAGCAAGAATAGGACCTGAGGAGGTTAATTGGGATGGGGCATTTGAACAAGATTACAAGTTTAGTTACACCAGATGACATAGAAATTGATAGAGATTGGTCAACATGGATTAGAGCTTGCCCGTAAAAAATTGATTGAGCAAGACATTGATGAATCTTTAAGACTTTGTATACTGTTATAATTTGATTTTCTTACTTTTGTTATGGATATAAGTTTATTGAAGGCTTCGAGCAATAAAAAAAAATTGTGTGCCAAGGATAACACAGTGGTGCTAAGAGTGATGCTACGGAGACAACATTTTTCACAACAAAATATAAGTAACAAGTTGTTATTAATATTCATTACTTACATAATTTTTTGACCTATCATTAAAGCTTGCTACTTAAATTTTGTTGTAAATTTATTATGAAAATATTATGTCTGTAACTTTATTCTTGTTGATACATGAGCGGTTGATAAGTTTGTCATCTTCGAATAAGATATTTAATGTTCAATTCACACTTACATCAAAAATTGATTAGTATCTTAATCTAATAATTTTAAAAATTAATTAATATGTTAGTTTGATAATAAAGAAATTACAAATAGAATGCATTTGAAATATTAGGGGAAAATGGGCATTTGCCCACAATTTACAAACTATGTAACAAAATGCCTTTTATTTGAAACTATTTAGCAAAAATGCCTTTGTTTTTTAAACTCGATTTTAATAAAATCAAATTACAGATAGAACTCAACATTAACAATATCAAATTCTATGCATACATATGAAACTCAACATTATCAATATCGAGTTCCTCTTAAAAATATACGTAGACCTTAATTTTGATAGTATCGAATTTTACACCAAAACTTGATTTTGTGAAAATTAGATTTATAAAACATAGACATTTATTATAATTAGATATAAATGCCCCTTTTTCCCTCTAATACCATTCATTCTTTAAAAAATAATACTATAATAATAATTTGATAAGTCACATCAACAAAAAATAAAATGATAAGAGGGTCCCACACCATCCCAGAGGCTTACAAGTGTAAGCATCAGGCTTCTCCAAGGGCCAAGATTTTTCCAGACCATTCGGTTGTCCCTCACGAACTTTCCTTTGCTTTTGTCTCTCTGTTTTCTATATAAACATTTCCTACATTTTCTCGGCAAACAATCAGTCACAGCTTTATCAGTGCGTTTTCCCGCGCAAATCCGAAAGACCCATTTGGCCTTTAACAGGTAAAGCCTTCGGTTTTTATTTTCTCTCCTTTTCCTTTCTTTCTCTAGTACAGTAGCTTATGAATTTGTAGCAGTGATTTTTTTTTTTTTTTAATCTTTATCAATATATTTTTGTTTAAGCTTTAACTTCGTTGCTTCTTCTAGGTGGGTCAGTTCATTTTATTTGTAAACAGTTGTTTCTTCACTTTCTTTTACTGTTTTCTCGAGAAACAAACAGAGTACTACCTTCTTGATCTTGAACACTTTAATGCTTAATCAATCACTAAACTTTTGTGGGTCATCATAAATGAAACGAAATGAAATGCTAACACCCTTTACTAGTTAGCATTTTGCTACACACACACACTCTCTCTCTTTCTGCATTTTTTTTTCCCGAGAAACAAGCAGAGCATCAGCTTGTAATTCTTAGAAAAATTTATACTTTCCTTACTGGGTCAGCGGGATTTCACTACGCCATCGCTCTTTTTCGAAGTTTTGGGCAAGTGGGTTAGTTGTAGTTTCTGGGTTAAGGCTATCGATTAATGTTTAGTTGCTATTATATTTACTTGTAACCATTTTCCTTCACTTCATTTTGCCAATTTCTCGTGAAACAAACAGAGTTTAAGCTATCCCTAGGCTTCTTTGATTTATGCACGAATGAAACACTTAAGCCCTTCGCTTTCATTTTGCTTCACTCTCCTTTTCTCTCTCAACGTGATTATTTTACTGTTGCATTTTTCTGGCGGTTTGTTGCAAATGGGTTGTTTGGAGTTTCTGGCCAAGGCTTTTGAATATTGTGTAGTTGATGGATAATGCTAAGCTATGTCAATTTTACTATAAATAGTTTCCAAATTAATGTGTAAATGAATGTAATTAGTGTCACATCAACAATAATTTGACACATCAATTTATGTAGTAAAATTTGTAGTATTGCTCTTGTCACAGTTAGTTGCTAATGCTTGTTGCTGTGTTTGTTGAAATTCACAGAGCATTCGTGTGTATTGCTAAGAATTGGAAAAAAATGAGCCGTGTTGGGGTCAGTGGGGACTTGGTGAACCACCTGTTCAATTTCCCGGAGAGCTTTGAGAAATTGATGTTTCCTTCGCAGGAACACGAGTCCAATGAGAACAAGGGTGTGTTGAGCATTCCAGTTGACATTTTGGACACTCCCAAGGAGTACATTTTCTACATGGACGTGCCTGGTCTGTCCAAGTCTGATATTCAGGTGTGTCTATCTTTCCCACCGTCCTACATTGCCAATGTTTTATTTTACAATATTGTGTGCATGAATGTTGTGGTTGGTTTCAGAAGTTTGCGGAATTTGATGAAGAGGAGGTACAAGGTTGAGAGAGCTTGTAGTGATAATGCACATCCATTTTGATTTTATGAAGAAGAGAATGGTTTGTTTCTAGTTAGGTGCAAAATTTTGATACAGCATGTACTGATAATGCACATCCAATTTGTTTTGATATGGATATGGTCCATTTCATGTAGAAGATTTGATTTTTCATGAATCTATAGGTGTACTCGATGTGATGTGAATTTTTCATGAATCTATAGGTGTGCTTAATTTTATGTGATTTAAATACTCATTCTGCGCAATTAGGAATGCTCTCTGATTTTCGATAACTTAGGATCATGTATATCTATATATTCACAAAAAGCTAAATCTATGATGTGAAATGGTGCTTTTCTCTTGCAAAAATTTGAGGGAGAGGATCCCTCGTACTATCCTTTATGATACAAGAGAACTTCATATGTATATTGAGCAAGGCTGTAGGTCATGAAACTTGTCTAGGAATTTTATGTTTGATGGATTTAATGAATTTTGGTATTTGTAAATGATTAAGGTTTTGCTAGAAATGACACATATTTTGGAAATGGCTATGGGAGACTTAATATTTATCATTTCTCTCCCAACCCTTTTGGTCTCTATGAAGCCTGAATACGTATGTCATACTGAAGACTTTAGTAGCAAACTAAACTGTCTAAATGTTGTGCAAATGATATATATTTGGGAAGCTCTGCCTAAAGTCTTCTTTCTACTTTGTTGCAGGTGATGGTTGAAGATGGGAACACTCTCGTGATCAGGAGTGGTGGAAAGCGAAAACGTGAAGATGGAGAAGAAAAAGGTTGCAAGTACCTCAGGCTTGAGAGAAGGGCACCAAAAAAGCTTCTGAGAAAGTTCAGATTACCCGAAAATGCTAATGTGTCAGCCATTACAGCCAAATGCGAAAATGGGGTTTTGACTGTGGTTGTTGAGAAGCTTCCTCCACCACCCAAGTCCAAAACTGTTGAAGTTACCATTTCCTAAAATAGATTTGGGGAGGATGGGAAAGACAAAGTGGGAGTGATAAGTTTCTAGGCTCTTCTAATTTGTGTCACCACCATGTTGTAGATCGGTTTTAGTTTAGGCATCAAGTTGGTTGCTATTTGAATGCTTCGAGGAAGCAATCTGGCATGTCAAAAAATTCCTGTGTATCTTCCTGCTACTTCATGTAGTAAATGGTGTAGTGTTTGGATTCATGTAATGTTATTTTTTTGTCTTTTATGATCCCCGTTTGAGACCGCCTTGGATATGATAAATTGAAGTTGACACTAGGGACAAACAATGTCTGTAAGGCACTGAGGAGGTAGAAATTATTTAGAAGCCTCTGTTGGAGTTCAGTATGACTTGTAATTACTAGTTGACCAAAACATAAGGGCTGACATAGCCTAATCAACTAGATATCTCATCCATTTTGAATGTGTGGATCTTTAGTTAACTTGAGATGATGTGGAGCATACACGTTATGAGATAATTAGAGGATGATATGATACATGAATAATTATCTAGCTGACAAACCAAAAGAGCTTATATAGCCACAAATCAACTAATCTCAGATTATTTGATATATGGATCCTTCCCTTTATATTCCTCTTACAATGTATGGGCACATCATGAGAGGATGTATTGTAGAGCAAATATACCAGGTATCTGATACATGAATGATAATTGCAAATCAAAATCTTCATACAATACAATCAACACCAAGGTATTAATAAGTATCATTCAATGCAATCCACACTAAGGTTAGAGGTTAACCATTATGTTGGGTTTGGAACTTTCAAAGTACAATTGCTAACCTGAGTCTGAAAATACAGTTTTTATCGAGTTTACACTAGTACATTGCTGATCTTTATGGTTAAATTACGCATATCATTTTGGTTCTTCCCTCAAGTTGATGTTTATCCTCTTTCCATCGAAAGAGCAAAACCCTGTGCAGTTCTTTTTGCCCTGGTAAGCTACATGTCGTTTTCCTTTCCATCCAAACTATACTTGATTTTTTGTTCTATGCATACGGAATACTACTTTACAGCGTAAGAAAAGTATAGCTTGAGCTGATAAACTGGAATATAGAGAAGATGAACCAGAGGTCATGGTCTCCCATTTCATGGAAGTGCAATGAATTGAATCTCATGACTATGATGTTGGGACTTGGCAATCCAATCTCATTCAAAGAAGGGGACAAATATCCAAAAAAAAAAACTTATGGGCAAAGGGGATCTGGGAAGGGATTATATTAAGGTGTGTGGCAAAGCCCAAAAAGCAAGTTTGCCGCACTTGAGCCTTGAGGTCTGTTTCTAGATTAAACAAAGCATATTTCCTCTTTAACAAAAAATGCTATGGAATAGTTGGGGTGCCATTCGTACCAGTAATTGATGCACTAGGCTGAATAATCTCTTTCCAGCTACTGCAAGATATGAATAAATTGAGTATTACATTGTGTTTCCTAGATCAGACAGTATAGTGAATGAGTTGTCAAGATTCATTTTTGGTGACTCTTCTTTTCTTTCGTGACTTGAGCTTCTTTTTTGTGTAACCCTCTTTAGCAGGACTATCCCCATTCAACAAATGCTCATAATCTTCAAGACTTGCAAATGGGGACGCTGCAGCCTTGCCACCAGCCTTTTGTTTTCTTTTTCTTTGGTCAAATATCTCATCCTCATCCCCATCCTCATTATCAACATCATCATCTGCATCCCCTATATCAACATCATCGCCATCGTCACTGTGATCATCATCTGCAATGGCATCAAAATCTTCTCCCTCAGCAATATCTGAGGGGACATCTGTTTCTGCATCGCTGACATTACCAACCAAGTCTTCATCATCTTCGTTAGCAACTTGGTCCAAATCATCATAATCATAGTCACCATCTGCTTCCATGGAAACGTTAGCCGAATCCAACATATTTTCAATTTCTTCGTTATCACTCTCATCACCGCCATCCACTTCACTGTCATCCACTTCGCCACCATCCACTTCAAACAAATCTTCAGCAGCCTCTTCCTCTGCTCCTTTCTTCTTTTTCTTTTTTGGTTTCTTGGAGGAAGTCATTTTATTCACATAAAACTTGTGAAAGACAAGATCCTCTGGGGGTACATCAACTTCAGCCAAAGAGAGAATCTCTGGCCCAATTAAATTATTGTTCATGTCAAGCTGGAGACAAAAATCAAGTCAGCAACACAATAAAAGGTCCATGATTTCATCACTCAAGAACACTAGACAAGAATTTCACATTAGGATTTTTTTTTGGTTTTTTTTGGGGGTTGGGGGGGGGGGGGGGGGGGTACTTAAGGAAAAATATTTACAGGTCTAGAAAGTTCAGTATAGAAACTGACCTTCCTAGTAGGTTCAATTTGGGAACCACCATGCCATGTGCTTGGCTTTGGTTTCTTCTCCATGAATTTGTCTAGAAAAGCAGTCAGTGATAGGTCATGCAGTGGGTTTCCATTGTAGACAATATTGGCCCCCGAAAGAAGGGTCTTAGCCATGGTAGCAACTGAAGGGTGCGAATGAGAAGCAAGTACCACCAGCTCCCACCAGCTTACATGATTCGCATTGCTGAAAGTGCATTAGAAAATTAGAAAGAAAGAAAAGAATGAACACGCTATTAGATAAAGAGTAAGGCAATGTGTTAGAAAATTTGCAACATAACCCAAACGAAAAACCCTGCACTAGGTTGTTCCTACAGCAAAGATGTTCAACGTTGCTTAACTATTACACAATGACTAGATTAAATATTTATAATTTGCATGATTTTGTGGTTTTCTGTCCGAAGTTTTTTTTTTTTTTTTTTGGATGTAGGAGAACTTTACTCATATTAGTTGTACGTCGCAGAGCATACTGTACATCAATCCTCACTATTAATCAAACCCCTACGGGCAACTGGATCCCACCCGCTAGAACCAGTTATTGAGTAATCCATGGGCTTTCCACCCCAGACGAGCTAAGCAGTTTATCCTCATGCCTAGAAGACTTCTGTCCAAAGTATTGTATTATAGTCTTTATTGCCCATGTATATATGTTGCACGCTGTGGAAGTTAGAACTAGTTAAAATAAGCTTAGGATAGACAACTGACCAGTAAGAGGGTTCTCTATGCCGCAGATTGTACCCTCCAGGCAACAAAGATGTCTTAGAGGATACTTGATGTTGCTGCTCATTATGTTCAGATAAGGTTTTGGATTCCTCAACCTCTTTTGAGTCATTTCTCACAAGCAATTCCTCTCCATCCGAAACATCTTCAGAATCAGAAGCAGGAGTGTCATCTTCATCTTCTGAAGATGCACTGTCAGACTTAGCAGCATCACTACCATGAACAAGCCCAACAACATGTTCTTCTTTCTTTGATGTAGTGTTTGGTTCATCATCGGTTTCTTCAACAACATCTTCAAAATGTTCAAGCTCTTCATCAATTGACTCATTCTGAAGCACCATGTTCCTGTATGGTGATAGAATTCTTATTTCAAACGTAAAAACATTTACAATGGGGCACAATGCATCTCAGAGAATCCTAATTAAACCCATCTTACCACAAGGGTGGCCTAGCTTTAAGAACTTCAGAGAGGAGAAAAATGCATCCACAGGCAAATTGAGGAGGCTGCTGAAGTGCAACCTGTAGGTGTGTTTGCATATGTAATTTTTGTCAAAGTACAGGACTAGAAAAGCCATAAATCCTTAATTGACAGACCCAACTCCGACTACCCTAGGATCTTCACTTAATAATTCACAAGTTACAAATTGCTCAAACATAAGTACAAACAAAGACCAGGGCCCTCATTTGTGACAAAAAAAAATGTCTTGCTCTTTCTTTATGGCATCAAAAGAGCATAAATGAATGCAATACAGAAGGTAAATTCTGGGTCTATATTGATAAGGTACTTTACAATGGGAAGTACATGTAGAACTATCCAAGTGGATTGCTTTTGTTCAACATCTACTTAAAAACGGACCAAGCTGAGAATAATAACCTGCAAAACACGCTTTGCAAAAGCTGCAACACGCTTTAAATTCACATCACTTTTCATTGCTCTAAGAAGAAGTCCAATAAACATTTCAGCCTGAAAGACAAGCCATGTAAAGATCAATCACAAAATGAAAACAAGAGAGAATGCAAAAAAAAAGCTGCACGCCAAACGCTAGATGGGAAAGGTCTGCCCCTTCTACACTAGAAGAAAGTTATTGATCATGTAGGGCGAATGAATCAAAGAAATGCCACTCTGCTCTGGCTAAACCCAATTCTATGGTACAAGTCAATTGGGGAAGAATGATAATGAAAATTGAAGAACAAGCTAGTAATGTTAACACTATCATCAAAACACATATGAAAAATTTGTCATCTAACTAAATAAGAGATTGCCACATTCTCAAAGGATAACTTATGTCCTGCAAACCACCTTAAAATTCATATTTTTAGGATGGATATTATTATTATTATTATTTTGGGAAACAATTCCTTAGAGAGATCTTAAGTTTGTTACATACTATCTCAATATCTGAAGAAACAATTTCCACAGCAAGCCCACATGGGATAGTCTTCACTTTTAGGGCTGTATATGATAGAGGAGAACCTATAATATCAACAGGGTCATACTTAGTCTCCATTTGTTTTGATGGAAAACCTTTGTGTGAAGATAGTTTTTCGCGTTTTCTTGTGTTTGATAGTATCCAAAAAAAAAAAAAAAAAAACAAACTATCTCTTGACTTCCCTTATTTAGCTTAGCATGAGATAGGGTTGTTTTCCAAAAAAAAATTATGCATTTCCATGTGTTTGGTAGTATTAGAAAAACAGGGGCATTAGGTAGAAACTTCAAAACTATCTTACCAGAAACATAGATGTCAAAGAGGATCAAAGTAGGTACAATAGAACAAAAATATCTAAATCCATGTAGAGATGAACTTGAATTAAAACATCCTCGCCCTACTTTCCATACCAGAAGCTAGTTTAAATATTCAAATGCCATCATATGACAATGGAACGCCAAGAATTGTGATAACAAAACCCCAAAAAAGTTGAAAGATAATAATAATAAGAAATGGAATTTGCAAGTTCTTATGAACTATTAGAAATGGAATTCACATTGTATGTATCTGCAATCAAACAAAACTAAACCACATTAAATATAATTGATTATTGAGCTAAGCCTTTCAAATATATCATTATCCAGAAAAAGGAAGCACACATTAAATAAGCTCAAATTTACATACCTTTGAAGAATTCAGGACAGATGGAAGTAGGAGTTTTGCATACAAGGCACGGTAAAACCGGTCGCTAACAATTTGGTTCTTAGATGAGATCTTATCAAGAAGCATTAATGCTTGAACTCCTACATTAAAATTCTTTGAATGAACCTGAAGGTAAAAGGTTTATATTAACATCTAGCATACTATAAAGGCAATCATGAGATATGAACATCCATATGACAATACAAAAACAAAGATTTCTTCTCACCCAGTTATCACTATTAATTGACATCAACCATTACACTTACCAATTTAAAAAGCGTTGGTGTTTGGACCTCAATAATGTCATCAGCCTCATTGCTTGAGACAAATGGAAATGCTCTATTAACTCCCTATGAGGATGAAAGTGAAAGCACAGGTAATTAGCAAAAATATTCAGAAAAAAGCCTTTCAGAAAGCATGGCTATATCAATTGGGAAGCTGATAAAAAATCCTATCAGAGTAACTCTCGACTTAGATATAACGAACTTTTGTACTGACCGTTAGAAGAGCAGATAAAAGCCGTGAATCCAATTCAACATGAGTTTCTGATGAACTTTTCACTTCGCTATCCTTCTTAGAACCATGAGCTTTTCTATCCACTGCTTTGCCACTTTCATCTTTCTTTTTATCAGCTTCAGCCTCGGTAATCAGAACCTGAAATGGTGAATTATAATCAATGGACTTTCTAACATTCTTAGTAATTCAAAAGGACTACTCAATATTGTAGTAATTGAACTACACATCTGACAAAAGAACCTGAGTTGGTAAGGTAGAGGATTTGTAAAATTAATTTAAATGTGAAAGAAAAAATATCATTAGAAATGATAAAAAGTAAAAAAAGAAGTGTACTCATACCTTGAAAAGTGCAAAATATACGTCTATTAAACGTTTTGCCACCTTTGGTCCATCTCCCCTATGATTGAGACGAATTTGGCTCAAAAAGTTGACCTGCAAATGTACACAACAGATTTAAAATGTTTGCAGGTTAAACAAATGAAAATGAATTGGTTTAGTGTGTGTGTAAAGAATTGGAGTAATTGATGGAAGTTGAAGTGCATAGTTTAAAGGAATATTTAAAATCTAGGTAATCAGAATCAGTTCACTATATGTACCAATGCAGTTTCAGTACATTAAAGGTAGAAAGGTAGAAATATCCTAAGTATGATAAGATTCCAGATTATACATACATTCTTATTTTATATGTTCCTCGGGAACCTATGAATGCCTACACAAGAATAGGAAAATGCACCAGACTTATCAAGCACGCATGATCGAATCAGTTTTATCTGTTAAATGTTAATCCTAGTAAACATGATTATGGTGCAACAAAATGCTAAACACTCCTCCAAATATCTCACCACTGTGCTAGGACAGTGGTGGCCATTAGATTGTGAAGCTTAAAAACTCCATCATAAGATGTTATATATAAGACTGCAGCCATTCTTTTTCCAAGTACAAGATTGAAATAAATATGGAGAGTATTATAAAAACATATGGGAAAAACCATTTTCTATAAATGCAGTTTCTCCTAATTACATGGCAGTGATTAAATTAATCAGCAGTTTATATAAAGGGACTTACAGAATGGTACTTTGCTCGAAACCCTAGATGCGGCCGAAAAAGTAAAGAATCCACCTCATCAATCACCACAGCCTGTAAAGAGGACCTCACAAATTAGATAACATCAGCATCCAGAATAGCTCCTCTGAATGTTACTACATTCACCCAAAAAACCAGAAAACAGCAGTTTTCTATTCCTTTTTTTTGTTTTGTTTTGTTGTATGTGTGTGGTTTTTTTTTGTTTTTACAAATTAGATAACATCAGCATCCAGAATAGCTCCTCTGAATGTTACTACGTTCACCCAAAAAACCAGAAAACAGCAGTTTTCTATTCCTTTTTTTTTGTTTTGTTTTGTTGTATGTGTGTGGTTTTTTTGTTTTTTGGGGGGCAGGCGGTGGTGTTGTTGTTAATTCTGCTTATGCTTGTGCTTAGTGTCATATGTTTAGTTCACAGCTGGTCCCAAGCCTGGGTAAAGGAGGAGGGTTGCAGTAGATTGACAGCCAGTGTATAATTTAGTCACTATTATGAATGGATCAATACAGATACTCATTGGAGAGTCCCCAACTAGTGACACACTGCATCAGACCTCAAATGCAATGAAAAGTGGGTAAGCCAACCCTAACTAATGTGTTGAGGATTCATAGCCGCTCTTTTTTTCTTTTCTTTTTTGTTGGGGGGGGGGGGGGGGGGTGTTCCTAATTAAAAACTGTCCATGTATAAAATGGCATATCTTGCTAAATTTGACTTATAACCTAGGTACAGCCTTTCCCTACAGAATAGAACGCAATGTCCTATACTCTTGAAGTTTCAGTTTGTATGGGTCATTGGTTAAAACAAGCCAGTGTAACATGCACATAAGCTCCCATGTCATATATAAGGCAAAGAATTAGAAGCAACAACACAAGAGACTGTCTTACCTTCATATTTGGATGGTCAGACAAAAGGTTTGCTAAGTGAAAGTCAGCATTGGATGCGGCCTTGTTTTCAGGATCTCCCAGCTGTACGTAAACAAAAATTTGAAGCAGACAAGAAACCAGTTTCAAAAGTGGGAGTGACTTTAATTAGACAAAATAGGTCAATAAGATGAGGCCAAAATTCAATGTGAACCATGAACTTACTTTGTTAACTAATGCAGAGAGCAACCTCCGTTCTTGTTCTGATTTACTCTTCAGCAGCACATAAATTGTCTGCAAAATATGAAATTGATGTCACAAAAAAATTTGGCCAACATCAAATTTATATTATTTATGTTCTAATCCACTATATATTTGATTTTATCATTCACATTTATATGCAACATCTGATTAAGAGCTAAACCTCACTGCAACATACAGTGTAAAAAAAAAAAAAGAAGCTTATTCAAGAACTTAAATAGCTGCAAGATACTTAGATCAACTTCCAGGTTACAAATAACTATTACAAGTTCTCTAAAGAGGAATCAAGATCTATAATTAGGAAAACATTTCAGAAAGTGATCTATAAAAGTGAATTATAAATGCTCATGAGTAAGCTCAATGGATAGTCAGAGAGAGAGAGAGAAAAAATAAAGAATCAACTAACCTTTAAAGCCTTATTTTTTAGTGCAGGTAACATATCTCTTGATGCTTCCTCAAGTCCAATAACAAAGCGTTCATACCTGAAAAAGAAATGTTTATAATTGTAGAACCAGCAGTGTTCATTTAATGATAAAGATATAACACATACCTCTGCTTTAAGCAGTCCTCCCAATACCAGAAAAGTAGAAGGGAATAACCATCCTTTGTCTCAGGAAGATTATCTACTGGTCTCTGCAAGAGGCTCTTCAGCTTACGATCAGGTAGTAAACTGGTAAAAGGAAAATAGAGGGCAGTCAGTGCAGCAATGAAGCATGTAATCTACATACATTCAAAGGAGAGAATTGTTGTATGAGAGTCATGATACAAACAGAAATGTTGAAGCCAATGAAATTCTACACTAACAGTGGACCTGCTTCTAATTTTCAGACACATGTAGATAATACATAACAAACTAGGAACCGGGAGGTTCTCATACATTAATTGACAATTAAAATGAAGAAACTCTAAAGTAATAGAATACAACCAGAAACTATAAAAAGTTAAAAACAGTGATTAAAGTGGCTATGACAGGCAGAGGCCAAAAACATAGGACACACCTCAACCAAGTACTCATGCTCCGAGAGGCCATTAAGCAACTAACACTGATTAGTCATTTCTTAGGTTATAAGATTTCATGAAATTAGAGAGAGCAAGAGAGAGAACCTTGAAATAAATAGTTCTTTCAGAGTATCAAAACCAGTCAGTGCATGACGCTTCCCAACTTTTGATGTTACCATTCCTGCAACAAATGATCCGTCCGTTAAAAGCAACTCAATCACCCAATAGACTACTCATTAAACCCCCTTGAGAAAAAAGAAGTACTCAAATGCATAGAATTTGACACAAATAACTTTCATTTCTAGAATGATCATCAATTTTACACCACATTGAAATGCAATATATATATATATATATACACACACACACACACACACACACAACACCAGCAAAGTGTGGCTATTATTGTAGTTTCCCTTTGGCACATTTATCCATAAGGATAAATAGTGAACAAGCCAAGAATCAGTATTGAAGTAGCATCTAGAACAAAGCCATACAAAAACAGAGACCTAGCATTCATTAGACAACACTTCCACTTATCAAAGAATTTATGGAACAAAGGACACATGCTTTTCAAGTAGTTTTCTAGATGAAAGCTAATTATAATGGCAAACAATCCAAGACCAACATATCCATAAAAATACTGCTTGACCAGTGATCACTATTGTGTATACCATCCCCAATACCAATATATCTAAAAGAGCATACAACGTGCAGAAATCGCTCTATTGACTCTCCCTAGTCCCATAAATATCAATAGAAGCATGATTAGAGTTCTACAAGGAGGAGCTCGTACATTTCATAAGTCATAACTTTATCATGGATTCATCAATAACTAGACAAAGTCATGTTCCAACTTCCACCCCCACGTCTATCTCATTCACACATTCTTTACAACTATACAATATTACTAAGTCACATAACTTCTACAAGCCTAGAAATCCTCTCAACAATATTCTTTTTCACAAACTTAACCAACCTTCTTTAACCATGACCGTAAACTTTGTATTCTCTATTTTCAGAAAATAAAAAATATATTTACCAAGAAACAAAAATTAACTTTTATAGAATAACCAAACTGGACATCAAAACACCCTTTTGCTTCAACTTCTATAAAATCGCCACATTTCAGCATCAGAAGTGAAGCTATTAACAAATCAATATCAACCTAAACTCTGCAAACTGCACATTCATAATTCAAATGTAGAAACTATTAATTCAAAATAGTCAAACCTTCAATTCCAAAGCAACCTTACCTAAAAGCGCATCGAGTGACCGCAAATTGGCAATTGGATTATCTCCCACCATAACTGCAAAGGCCGAGACCTTATCAGCTGCAGTGCCAGACCTCTGTGTGGCCGCCAACATCTTAATATCCCCACTCTGCCCTCTTGAGGCCTCATAATCCTTTGCATACTGTGCCATCAACCGCTCCCCAAGCTCCCTCTTCTTCTCCACCACACTCTTCCATTGCTGCACATTTCTTGCCTCCACTCTCTTCCCCTCTCCAACAACTCTTGCTTCCAATTCAGCAGCATCCACATACCACACTCCCAACCCACTAGCTTTCATCAATGGCAGCTTTGGTGAATTCTTGAACTTATCAAAACCCCTTTGCTTATCACTGTCATCAACTGCGAGTACAGGTGGTTTAGGCTTGAATTTCTCATTTGTGTTCAAAGCTTGGTCTTTCGGCTTCTGGGTATTCTTGTTTCTCTCATTTGGATTGAAATTCTGAAACTTTGGCTTCTGGGTATACTTAGGATTTGGTTTTGGTTTATCAAACCCCTTATTAGGCTTGAATTTCTCATTGTTTTCATTGGTATTGTTGGTCTTCTGGTTGCTTTTCTTTTGAGGCTTGTTGGGTTTTGGTTTGAGAGGACCAGTTTTGAGAAAATCAGAATCGTTGAAGCCAGAAGAGGAGGATGGGAGAGAGGAAGAGAGGCCAAGAGAAGAAGCAAAAGAGGCCACGTCGGATCTGATAGCGTCTATGTCTTCTGGGATTTTTGAAGGTTTTTTGGACTTTGATGAACCAGCCATTACTGCATATGTGAAAGCTAACTGAGAGGGAGAGGGAAGGGAGACAGGGTTTAAGGTTTGTACTTTGTAGTTCAGTGAGGGTTTTCAAACGGGATGGTGTGAGAAAGTTGGAAGTTTTTGTGAACGATGCAAAGTCGTGTTTATGGACTGTTGGCCCTTTGGGTATTGGCCAACACACAGTTACTATGGGCTCGGGTCAATAAGGGTTTAGAGTTGGACTTTGGAGCTCAATGAATCATTTACGAAGAAAAATAAATAAATGTGTAAATTTATAAAGTCGTTATGCTAATTGTGTAAATACTAAATATACATTAATATCATCCACTTTGCATTTAGTTTTTTATTCATTATTTATATATCTCGGTAATGAAGAAAAAGAATGAACATTAATTGATGTGTATGAAGAAAAAAACGTAGGGGTGTCAATGTTCGACCCAACCCGCGAACACGACACGAACCCGATACGGGTTTTTTCGAGTTAGGGTTGGGCCTTATGGGTTTGGGTCATAAATGGATTGACCCGAAAGTGACACGATAAGAAATGGGTCATAAACGGGTCAACCCGCGTAACTCGCAATAGACACGTTTGACACGCCAATTTATTTGTGTCAACCCGAAATGACCCATTTAACACAACCCATTTAACTCATATAACAAATAAATATTTATTTTATTTTAGATTTGTCAAATACCTTTTATATCCAACATATATTTTAAATTTAAAAAGAAAAGTGAGTAATTACAAAAATTTACAAGGGATATAATTGAAAATTGAAACTTTACAGATCTTAGAACTACTAATACTTTTTTTTTTTTTTTTGGTGGCATAGAACTTACACAAATGAAATTGAATGAGCTTATGGAAGATGTTATGAATTTGGACATCAACAAAAAATCTATGGATGATAATCGTGGTCATAGTCAGGATTAGTCTACTGTTTGCTCAAATTATTTCAATATTGATACTTAGCATTTGGCAAGTTCCAAGAATATTATATTTTTGTTGAACTATGTTATTTTATTTTGTGAAACTTTGTTATTTTGAATTTGGGTTGAAGTGTATGCACTTTTTTTGGAGTGTAAAGAACTTATTTCTAGATGAATGTTATATTTTTGTTGAATTATATTATTTTGAATGTGGGTTGAAGACTTGAAGTGTATGCACTGCTTTTTGGAATGTAAAAATAATTATTTCTAGATAGATGTTATATTTAATATTATATAGGTTGAAATGGGTTGTGTTACATTCATGTCAACTCAACATAACTCGTTTATTAAGCGTGTCAAATGGGTTGGGTCAAGTCAACCCGCCTTATTAACAGGTCGGGTTAGGGTTGAAGGATCATGACACGATTATTAAATGGGTCGGGTTAGGGTTGAGCCATTTAGTCGAATACCTCTACCTCGACACGACACGAACCCGACACGCTAACCCGAATTGACACCCCTAAAAAAACGATTAAAACAATCAATGAAAATTTATATTTTAATATAATTTAGTGTAAAATACATAATTAAATATAAAATATTTTAAAAGTGATTATATAAAATAAATAAAAAATTTTAAATTAAATAAAATTCTTTTACATAAAATGATGTAAATGCTTGGGCATAAAGAAGTGAATTTTATGACATTTTCCCCCTAAATTAGGGTTTTATTTTATTTTAAAATAAAATATTATTTTTATCTCTAAAATTATTATCAATTTAATTTTTCGCTTTTAAACTTTAAAGTTCTATTGGGTTAAAAGTTTTATCTTTTATCTTTTTGTCTGCTTTATAATTTTAAAAAATGGTAACAAAACTAGCTTTTTGTTTTTAAGTAAATTTTTTGTCACATATTTAGTATACTATTAGAAACTATATTTTTTTTTAATTACTATATCCAAATCAGGAAATTATAGGTACCCCTAAACACACACACAAAAAGATTTTTTTTTTTTTCATCCTAAATTTTTTAAAACAATTTTTTATTATAAATAATGTAAGGATAAAAAAAAAAAAACTATTTACAATAAATTTTGGATTGGAATATGAATTATTTTAATTGAAAATGGATAAAAAATAAAATAAAATATTTATAAAAAGTGTAAAATGTAAATTGCATAGTAGGGAAGGGGGCATTTGAGTCATTAAGACGAAGCTAGGGTTTCAGTGTACCCCATTTATAAGCTACCAGTACAAAACCCTACCCGAATCCCTCTTTCATTTTCCTCTACCATTCACAGAAAGCTCAGGCACGGCAGGCAAGCTTGCAAAGCTTAGAGCTTTTTCAAAGCAAAAATGGCAAACACCACCGCAGCACCGCCACACCAGCTCTCCCAAAAGGAGTCTGATATTCAGATGATGTTGGCCTCCGATGTCCACTTGGGAACCAAGAATTGTGATTTCCAGATGGAACGATACATCTTCAAGAGGAGAAACGATGGTATTTTTATTTTTTTTTCCCTCTATATCACTTTCTTAGATCTTTCTCTGTTTTTGTTGGTGTGGTTTTTGGTTGTGTAGTAGTATGTTTGGAATGTGAGAAAGTGTGAGTTTGGGAAAGGGAAAGGAGGGATTTTGAGATCTGGTTTTTGGTTTTTGTGTCTTTTGGAGAAATGGGTATAGCTTATTTGTTAGAGTTAGCGAGTTTTTGTGAGTTTTTGTTTCTGGGTTTTGGCTATTTTTTAGAGATCTTATTGTTATTTCTTGATGTGTGTATATTTGTTTGTATGTTGATGATTATTAAGATTAATGAACGTAATTGTCTTGATGTTTCACATTCTGCATCTTTGGATGCTGATGCAATAGGAAGGTTTTTATGCATTGTGGTCAGTTGGGGAAGACTTGTTTATACAATTGATTCCAAATCTTGGCCAGTTTGTCTGTTGTGACTCTGTATAATTGATCTTATTGGATTTGGACTTCGGAGACAACATAATTTGCGTAATGATTTTGAGATTTATTTTCTGCAAAAAATGAAGATACCCTAGGATCGGTCTGGATGCTTGTTTCAATCTTTTGTGTAAAGTATCTGTTTTCAATCAATCTCAGAATGAGAAGTGAAATTTTGCATTTTAGATTGTATTGTTTTGTATTTCATCTGTAAATAGAATGTTTAAGATTGAAGGTTTTAAGGCTAGTTTATACTTGTAGTTGTAGCCTCCGTATTTCTCTTATTTTTTTCTAACTCCTAAAAGCAGATTGTGTTGATTCAATTTAAAATTTCTGAAATTTGGGCTTGAAAATGCAGTTCTTAATTGTGTGGTCTACTGGGAAAGTAAATTAAAAATACAAATGCTATGAAGAGCTTTATTTTCTTGTCTGTTTGTGTATATATACACACAAATTGGGGTTGTTTGATATTGCATGTGCAAATTGCTATTGCATGTGTATATATTGATTACCAATATACATTTTCTAATACTTGATTACTTTCTTCTTGACTTTAGGCATTTACATTATCAACCTGGGAAAGACTTGGGAGAAACTTCAGCTGGCAGCCCGGGTAATTGTTGCCATTGAGAATCCTCAGGACATCATTGTACAGTCTGCAAGGCCTTATGGTCAGAGAGCGGTTTTGAAGTTTGCTCAGTACACAGGTGCCCATGCTATTGCTGGAAGGCACACTCCTGGTACCTTCACCAATCAGCTACAAACATCATTCAGTGAGCCCCGTCTTCTCATCCTTACCGATCCAAGGACTGATCACCAGGTGATTACTGCTGTTCACAATTAACATGATGCCCATGCTATTGAGAACTATGAATGTTATTAAATTTTGAGGATTATATTTATATTGATGTTCTTGCATTATTTTTGCTTTTGCTGCTTCTTGTTTGTACCAATGTTTACTCACTACCAAAAGTTGACTGCAGCCCATTAAGGAAGCTGCTCTTGGAAATATCCCAACCATTGCTTTTTGTGATACTGATTCACCAATGCGGTATGTTGATATTGGGATCCCTGCTAACAACAAGGGGAAGCATAGCATAGGATGTCTCTTCTGGCTTTTGGCGAGGATGGTTCTGCAGATGCGTGGTACTATTCGTGTTGGTTCGAAATGGGAAGTGATGGTATGTGGAAACTAGAATGCTTTGTTTGGTGGCCTTTTGTTGGAAAGCTAAATTGCCAATTTAAAAATGGGACATTTTTTGTATGTTTAGGTGGATCTATTCTTCTATCGGGAGCCAGAGGAGGCTAAGCAACAAGAAGAAGAAGAACCAACTGCGATTACAGATTATGGAATTGAGTATTCTGCTGCTCCCCTTGCTGCTGACCAATGGCCTGTTCAAGGTGCCGATACCCAGTGGAGCACTGAAGTTCCACCACCAGTAGTTGCTGGTACCTGGGGCTCTGAAGCAGGTAGAACTAAATTACTTTCTTATACATTGGACTTGAGCTATTATTTTTGTGCATATATAATGTGATTGTTTATACATATTTTCCGAGAGCCTTGTGATTTATTGGCATTGTTTATACATATTCTCTCATGGATGATAACTTGGGTTTGGGCTTAAATTCCCCTCCCCCATTTTGTGTTAGTGTTTTGTTGCTTTTCTTATAAAGCTGATAGTTTGTGTTTACTTCTAAAAATTATATGATGGATGTCATTCTGTCCTTTTAGAGCTGCTGACATGTTTTTAAATATATTTCTAAACCCTTTTGTTGTTCTACTACAGCTCCTCCTGTAACAGCTGAATGGGATGTTGTTCCACCACCCCCAATGGCTTCTACTGTTATTGAAGGTGCTCCTCCTGCTACTGGCTGGGATTAAAAGAAGTTTGCCAGCTTTTTTACTTAAATGCTCTTTGCATTCAGGATTTTGAGTTAGATTTTTAAGTATTATCAATTTTCTGTTGGGAAATGAACAGCTTAGTTTTAGATTTGAGTTTCAGGGATTTTTGACTTTGTTGAGGATGCTTTATATTTTATGATTTAATATTTGTGTAACACATGTTTTATGAACTATCATAGAATTAAATTCTCTACAACCTGATTAAGTCTTTTAAGAATTTTTAAAAAGAGGGATATTAATGCATGGGCTTTTGAGAATGATTGCAAAAGTGTTTTTCTCAAAAGATATCAATTGATTTAGATATCATTTATAATTGGATTTTATGCTCATGACAGGGGAATTCATTTTGTTTTTGGTTTGATTTCTGGCTTCCTTTCAGTCCCCTTCAAGCCTTATGTGCTCATTCTCATAAGCCCATGCATTAGTATCTTTTGAGAAAAACTTGATTTCTTCTTCAGTTGGATGTCTTTTCTATTTGTAGTTTAAGATGTTACTATAAGTTTCAGATTTTTTTTAATCATAATGTCATTATGATTTAGTCAGTTTAGTCGGAAAATTTTGCGTATACGCTAAGAAACAGTCACTGAATTTCATAATAGATGATTGTAGTCATTTTACATGATAGCATTTACCTAGATTAATTATAAAAAAAAAAGCGTTAAAAAAAACGAAAAATCACTTAATGAAAAATAAAACTCGAAACAGAGGACTATTTAATGGACATTGTAATTATGCTAGAAAAGAACTTTATAGAGAACAATGTTTCACAAATATATATGATATATCTCTAAAATGTATGTTAATATTTTATAATAATCTATTAAAAATCATTATTGCAAGAG
Organism: Quercus ilex subsp. ballota; assembly: GCA_032727855.1. Taxonomy (NCBI): domain Eukaryota; kingdom Viridiplantae; phylum Streptophyta; class Magnoliopsida; order Fagales; family Fagaceae; genus Quercus; species Quercus ilex. Next base: position 1,803,050 of record CM064912.1, on the reverse strand, counting down.
TAATTATTCCTAAATATTCATCATATATTCTTCTATTGCAAATGTTGTGACTTTGCATTATCATATCTTTATGAATGAGTAAAATTATCATCTCCTCCACTTGATAAGCTGCTCGAACAATCATTTGAAGCAGCACTCTTATAAGACTGTCAAAATATGACATATTTTAAAACTTATAACTATAATGCTATTGCAATTAAAACAAATCAACTAAGATTAGCCAAAAACAAAATTGTCCGTTTTGTGCCTACTGCTGGCTAGGCAAATAATATTGCCTACTTTTAACCCAGAATAACATTTGGTTGTAGGACTGGTTTAAATTGGCATCTCTAGTTATATGCAAAGGGGTTTTTTTTAGAAGATAATTATATCCAAAGATGATTGCTCTGAGCTATCTATAATGGAGTTGTTGCCTACAAAATATAAACTTTCGAAAGAATTTTTTTAAAAAGAAAATTAAAAAAAAAAAACCAAATATTTTAAGAATAAATTTCAACACTTATATTTTTAGAACTGTGGGGGGTGGGTGGGGGGTGGACCTAAATCCGGCCCGGGACTTAAACTCAAGAGGTGAATTCGAGAAATGGACCTAGCCTAGAGTCCAACAAGAGATAAATGGGACTTCTCATAAGAAGAGGCCATTTGAGCCCACGATCTAGGTAAACCATGGTACCTTCTCTTCCCAAGGCCCATCAAGGCTCGTTACTAAGGTAATTTCAAAAACCCTACTTTCTCAAGGACTCGAAGATTGTCCAAGGAATGACCTTCCTCGTAACCTGAGGTAACCTATCACTCACTCTTTTCCCGAGGAACACATTGAAGAAAATGTAGAGCCCAATGTAACAGTCACCTCTACATTAATGAAATCTTCTCACTTAATGTCAGCCACATTAAATACTGAATGATTGATCTAAATAGTAGAAATACCCTCAAAAGTTTTTATTCATAATCAATAAATGGCAAGGCAAAAGGTTGATGGGACAAGTATCCTCCCAAATCCAGCTAAGAGCAGGACGGCTGGAGGATGAAGTAATATGGCTATAAAAGGAGGAAGAGAGCAACAAGAAAAGGGGATCCAGAAAAACAAGAGGACTGGAGCAAGAACAAGAGAGAGAAAGAGAGTTGGAACTTTTCACTTGTATTCATCACTTAGAATACCTTTTTTGTACCACGGGAACACCTTTTTCTTCATATATAAACGCATGATTCAGTTACTTATTATCTTTAACTATCTTCTTAGTCTTCCCATTGTGGATTATCCTCTCCCACATTTTAGAAATTAGTTGTGTTGATCAAGAATTTTTGTTAAGTACTCCTATCTAGTGTTTTTGACCCCCACAAGAACTCTCACCTGTCCTATGAAATGGAACCCCAAGTCTTCCATTCATCCCTTTCCAAATAGAGGTTTTACACTAAAGATATGGCTATCTAGTTCTAAGTAGAGATAGTAAGTAGTAACAGAACTATTTTCATAACTTCATTCACAGTTTTCATGAGATGATATATTGTGAATAATGTAACATTACTTTCACATACATCTAGTGTTGACACTATTTTATTTACATCAACCATAACATACCACACCAATAATTTTGGGGAAAAAAATATATGATAAACTACGTATTTGGTCTCTATTTTTTACATCATATTTCAATTTAATCTCTAACATTTCAATTGTGTCAATTTGATTCATAACCTTTCAATGCCGTGTCACTTTAGTTTATGTCGTTATCTCTTGGATGAAAATTGCTAACATGACAAACGGCCAACATAAAAAATTAGCTTCTTGCCGCATCAACATCAACATAAACTAATTCTTTATTTTTGCCATTTGTCACGTCAGCAATTTCTTTCCAAAAGATAACGACAATGACTAAATTGACACAACACTGAAATGATAGGAACCAAATTGACACAATTGAAAGGTTAGGGACCAAATTAAAATATGGTGTAAAGGATAGTAACCAAATATGCAATTTATCCAAAAAAGTTGTTTTACTAAATTTTTATAAGTTATTTTCTTTTCTGTTCTTTTTCATCCTATTACTTGAACATGGATGAAATTGACAATAACATGCCTTCTTGTATAGATCAGTTTCTGCATTCTCGTTCTATTGGTATTATTTGTCTTGTTTCATTTCATTAATGTTTATTTCAAGGCAAATTAGTGTTAGAGTAATCCTTTTTGTTTCATGCAATTTTGAGATAACTGACTTCAATTTAGTTTACTTCGAGTAGGCATGGTAACTTGGTCAAGTAGCTCAACTTAGTCAATAGGAGTCACTTAGGATTTCTGATTTTCATGATTAACTAGTGCATTTCTCAAGAAATCTTATCAAGTTAAGCGTTTTCAGACTCCAGGCTCCAGTCTATGAAATCAAAATTTTACTTCGAGCTAGCGCTAGCATCTTGAGATCTATCTCAAGTAACCCGAAAACAATAGTAAAATAGATCATAGTTAATTTAAAATTGGTTTTCAATAAAATAGGAAAAGTGTCAAAGTGTCTGAGCACACCATATTGCTTCATATTTTTAAGTCAGAAATAGAAGTAGAACAAATAAGTAAGCATCATTCCCCAATCTTGGTTATTAATTTTTTTTTTCTGGTAATCCAGGAATTAACATTAACACTAGGAATTTACAAGTCTATTACAACGCATATTAGCCTTATCAAAAGCCAAAATAGCCTCCACCACAGGCGGTGGGTTACAAAAAGTAGCAAAATTGTACAATGATTGCGCTTCTAGTTTAGCCAATGCATCAGCGCATTAGTTTGCTTCTCGAAAAGCATGGATCACACGCTTGTTTGGGAACTCCTTCAAAAGGTTCCTGCAATTAGTTAAGAGAGGCTCCATTAAGAGGTTTTTAGATTCATTGTTCATAAGAATAACAACACTTAAAGCATCAAGTTCAATTATTAGGTGCTGAATTCTCATTTCTTTGGCTAGCATCAACCCATCTCTAAGCGCCCATAGCTCAGCCAAGGCACTATTAGTGTATCCGAGCCCTCTTGCAAAACCTTTCAGCCAAGCCCTATCATGGTCTCGAATCAGCCCCCCTCCACCAGCTCTTTCTAGATTCCTCATTGCTGAACCATCAGTGTTGAATTTTCATTGATTTCTTCTTTAGCCTGTCATATAAAGCAGAGCCAGAGAGCATTCTTTTTTTTTTTTCTTTTTTTTTTCTTTTTTTTTTTAAAATTCCTGAATGAGCTAAAGAGCATCTAATCAATTACTGGTGGGGCGGCAGTATAAGCTTGTCTACCTCTAATTTCTTTTAATAACCTAGCAAATCAAACTGAAACGAAAACCTTCAACATTGCACTCGTTCATCAAATTCACAAACCTAAAAAAGCAAACCCAAGTAGCAAAAACCCAGCTGATTCTTTCAATTTCTCGTTACAAGCCAAATCCATATGAAATCGAGAAGCCAACCCATATGAAACCAAAATCAAAACCAAAGATCTAAGATTACAAAACTACGAAGCTGAGTCTTCAACCACCGCAACCCTCCATCTTAACCTCCCTTTCGCAACCACCTACCACCACCACCTAATACCAAATCATCAATCTCAACCTCTCTCTTTCTAACCCAGATCAAACTGATCTCAATCCCTCTCTCTCTCTCTCTCTCTCTATAGAGAGAGAGAGAGAGAGGGAGAGAGAGAGAGAGAGAGAGAGAGTGTGTGTGTGTGTGTGTGTGACTAAAGAGAGACAAATTTTCAAATAAGAGAGAGAGACACACATAAAATTGAAAAATGAAAGTGTGTGGCAGTGTGGTTTGAAAGATAAATCTTAACTAAGTTGTGATGTTTTGGTGCTGTTTAGGGATTTGATTTTTTAGGTTTTTTTTTTTTTTTTTTGAGAATCAAGACCTCGAAGAAAATTTATTAATCAACCAAAGTCGGTTACAAGGACATGATGAAGTTGTGGTGGAACATCCTCCATCCACACTGTGAGAACATCAATATTTCTTGCGTACTGAGCTAAACTATAAGCTAGAGAGTTACTCGACCTATGGGTGTGCGAAAAGGAAATACAAGAAAAGGCTTCTAGGTTATGCTTAACTGATGAAATCAAATGGCCAAAGGAAGAAAAGGGCTCCTCCTCACTTCGTAAGGATGAAATAATCAACTCTAAATCTCCCTCGACAATAACAGAGGGTAGATGGAGTTCAAGAGCGAAAGAGATAGCTCTAATGGCTGCCATCGCTTCCACTTCATCTGAGGAAGATGGAAACCTAGTTTTTTCGGACATGGAGGCCATCACCCTTCCCTGGTGGTCACAAACAACAACTCCCAGTCCAGCTTCGTCTGTATCACAGAACATGGCACCATTAAAGTTGATCTTGAGGCTCATCGGCGGTGGTGGAGTCTAGCTAACCTGCGGTCTTGTCAATGCACCTGACTGTGTTTTTGGGTTCGGTAGGGCCTGGGTAAAGTTCTGAAGGGTCTGTGAGGCTAAAAGGGCCACTTGAGAGAATGGGAATTGCTTGTTGTTGGTCCAAAGTGTATTTCGACGGGACCAAATAGTCCATACCAAGGTAGCAAAGAGAGTTGGGTTTTTATTCTCCTTTAACAAGTAACTTACCAGCGTGAAGAAATTAGAAAATTTCTTAGTTCTTTGAAACAACCACATCGAGTCAGCCTCCCACATGGCAGACAATTCTTGACAATCCCACAGTGCATGATGGACATCTTCAGTGGCCACGTGACATGATCACATACATCCTCGGCAATTACCTTTCAAGCAACCAGGTTCTTCTTTACTGGAATCGCTTCTCTACTAGCTCTCCACGGGAAGTTTTTAACCTTATTCGACACTAAGAGGCTCCAGAGCTTTTTCCATATACTTCGACCTTGATAAGAGAAAGCCGGCGAAGGTGATGATTTTTCTTTAGCTAGGAAGTTATACCCGGATTTAACCGAATAGACACCATTTGTCGTATGAGGCCAAACAAGCTTGTCTTCGACATAGTTGGAGCTAAGTGGAATCTTGAGAATAAGGTCCACCTCCAACGGAGCAAAAAAACCTTTAAGGATCTCTATATCCCAGGATCTGGATTGCTGGTCCATAAGGGTGTCCATTGTAGCTTCATGCATGCCTTCAAGAATAGGAGACAAAATTCTTAGGTGGTTGAGCGAAGGGAGCCATGGAGTATCCCAGATTTTAATTGAATCACCCTACCCTACCTTCCAACGTGCACCTTGTTTGAGGACCTCCCTACCTTGGAGTATACTTCGCCATGCATACAACCCACTAGAACACTTTGGGGCTTCCATGAATGAACATGTAGGGAAAAACCTATTCTTGAATATTTTGTGAAAGAGGGACTACTTGTTTTGTAAAAGTCGCTAGGCTTGCTTGGCTAGAAGCGCGTCATTAAAGAGAGCCAAGTCTTTAAAACCCATACCTCAATTTGCCTTTGATTGACAAAGAGAGTCCCACTTCACCTAGTGAATCTTACGTCTCTCTTCTCGTTATCCCCACCAAAACTTTCGAATAAGGCTTTCAATATTGTTGCACAAACCCAAAGGAAGTTTGAAGCAACTCATTATGTATGTGGGGATTGCTTGAACCACAGCTTTGATTAAAATCTCCCTTCCTGCTTGTGATAATAATTTTTCCTCCCACCCTTGCATCTTCCTCCACACTTTTTCCTTTATGAAATTAAAGCTTGCTTTTTTCCTCCTTCTCACAAAAGATAGCAGGCCCAAATACTTCTCATATTGCTTTATTTCTGGCACCCCTAAAGCTTGTTTAATGTGTTCTCTTTTCGCCTCAGAAGTATTCTTGCTAAAGAAGATGGCAGTTTTGTTTCTGTTGATATGTTGTTTGGAGCAGCCTCTATAGATTTCTAGGATATCAAGAATTTTCTGACATTCTTGTTCCGTGGCCCTGCAAAATAAAAGACTATCATCTGCAAAAAGAAGATGCGTTAGTCTTGGGCTATTTCTGCAAAGGGCATAACCCTTAATATCATCCCGGCTAGCTGCTTGTGAGATAAGGCCATGAAGCCCTTCAATGCATAACAAGAAGAGAAAATGAGATAAAGGGCTTCCTTGTCTAATACCACAAGATGGAGTGATCATGCCTTTTTGTTCTCTGTTGACTAAAATGGAATAAGATACTATTGTAACACAAATCATCATCAATTTCACCCATTGATCATCAAAACCCATCTTCCTCATAACCGCCTCCAGATATGGCCACTCCATTCTGTCATAAGATTTACTCATATCAAGCTTAATAGCCATATAATCATCTTTTCCTATGTGCCTCTGCATGCTGTGTAAGGATTCAAAAGCTACCAAAATATTATCTGATATTAAGCGACTTTTTTATAAAAGCACTTTGATGTTCAATAATAATATTTGGTAAAATCCTTTTAAGCCTATTTGCTAACACCTTAGAAAAAAATTTGTACAACACATTATAAAAGCTAATAGGTCAAAATTCTGAAACATACTCCAAGTTTTTAACCTTAGGAAGGAGTGTAAGAAAAGTATGATTAAGGTCAGTAGGCAAAGAGGTAGAATTGAGGAAGTGTAGGACCGAAGAAGTTACCTCATCACCAACCAAATCCCAATAATTCTGGTAAAAGAGGGGGGGGGGGGGGGGCATACCATCTAGGCCTAGGGCTTTGAGTGGGGCCATTTGCTTGATAGCTTCCTGGACTTCCCAAGCATTAAAGGCAGCAACCAACTATGCATTCATTTCCTCACTAATGGTGGTACTAATAAACTGTGTGGTGTCTTCAAAATTTATTGGATTAGTGGACTTCAACAACTCTTGGTAATAATTCACTATAGTGGCAGATACTTCATCCTGTCCATTACACCAAAGGCCATATGCTTTTCGAAGACTTGTGATAGAGTTCTTTCTAAATCTCTAAGTAGCTCTCGCGTGAAAATACTTAGAATTTTTATCGCCCAGTTTTTCCCACAACACCTTTGACTGTTGTAGCCACATTCTAGCCTTCTTTTCGATTAAATCATTAAAGGCAGTCAACAATTCTCTAACTCATTTGTTATCACCTGTTCTCAATGCTTCTTTTTCGGCATGGACCAATTGCTTTTTCTTGGACTCTATCTCCTTCCTGATGTTACCAAAGTGTTTCAAACTCCACATCTTCAACTCAATTCCTCACTTCTCTATCTTGTGGATTACTTTGATGGATGGATTAGTCGGAGCATCACTAGCCTAAACAACTTGAACAGTATTCGTACAACCCTTCTCTGATAGCCACATCTCCTCGAAGCGAAATGGTTTTGAGGCTCCCGACAAAAGTAGTCTACTAGGCACTATCCATATTGGGCAATGATCTGAAGAGAAAGAAGTTAAGTGATGGACAGTGGTCCTGGTGAATTTCTGCACCCACTCGCTATTTGCCAACCTCCGATCAAGTCTTTCCCATACTGAGTGCCCATCAGTGAAGTGCTTCTTCCATGTGAATTGAGACCCAACAAAACCAAGGTCCATTAAACCACACTAATCAATAGCATCTCTGAATAGTTGCATCTGTGCTTGGCTTCTACTGCTTCCCCCTAATTTTTCTAAGTCTTGAACCAACTCATTAAAATCTCCTAAACACAGCCAAGGAAGGCTCATGCAAGAGTTGAGGTGTCTGAGTAAATTCCAAGATTCAAACCGTTTGTGAGTTGCTGACTCACCATAGAAGCCTGTGAGTCTCCATGCTTCATCTTTACCCTTGTCAACTACAGCATCAATGTGATTCTTAGAGGATGAAATAACCTGAATGTCAATCGAGTCTCTCCAAAATAGGGCTAGACCACCGCCCCTGTGAATTCTTTCCACAAAATGTAAATGAGCAAAATTTAAATTCCTCCTTATTTCCTTTAGCCTTGCTTCATCTGCCCATGTCTCGGCTAAAAATACGACAGATGGATCTTTTGCCAGGATAAAATCTTCAAGCTCTCTAATTGTACATAGGTTCCTAAGCCCACGACAATTCCAAAATAAGCAACTCATTGTGTTTGGCGAGGCTGCTTCACAGCCTCAACCATTTCATCAAAGGGTGTTCCTTCCTCGGACAGCACATGTGGTTTCTTACTAGATGGGACCCCCACTTCTTCGATATTCCCACCTGAATGTTTCCCTGTAGTTTGAGCATGAATGGTTTGGTCAACCATGCAATTTTGACGTACTATTCTCTTCCAACTTCCAAGTTCTCAAATTTGGTTGAACCATACTCATGTCACGTGTCTCATAATTTTGCTCATGTGCCTGAGTTATGATGGGTGACGTTCTAGAGATAGTAAGTGCTTCTGACTTTTGGCCTTGTACCTGTGCATTGTCATTAATATGGCTAGAGAAAAAAGAATCTGTAGCTCTAGTGTCAGAAGATATGAGAGTACGATTATTATATTTATTTAATTCCTGGTCAATTGTTTGAATTTGAGCTTCAAAAAGATCCGTCCCAGCTGGCATATTGGTTGAATCTAAACAAGGAAAAGATTCGAAGATGGTGGAGATAATACCTGCATGGGAATTTTGCGTATTAGGTGCCACAAAATCCGTGCTTACCACACTTGGATTATTGGAGATTTGGTCTGCCCCTGAGTGACTTGGGGGTTCCGCCGCTACTGTTTCTGCCCCACCTCCACCGTCTGACTTAGCTGGGATATCATCATCTCCAAAATCATTGCCCATGCCCGAGACAAACATGTAGGATTTTTTACCTTTTGAGTAAGGATAAGCCCGAAGCCAAGGACCATAACCTTGTTGGTTTGAGGTTAGAGCTCCTTTGCTCGCTAACCCAATACTGCACTCCTTGTCGTCATGGGAAATCAACATGCACCAATAACAAAAGTTGGGCAACTTTTCATATTTAAACGTGACCCACTCCTCTTTCCCTTGGCCTATGACGACTTTGCGGCCCCTACTAAGCGGTTTGGACACATTAATACCCACGCTAACTCGTAGAAAATCACTTCCAATGAGATCACCCTTCTGCTCCGCCCTTGAGACAACGCCCAGACTCCTTCCTATATCATACGACGTGCCCTCGTTAAGCCTATTCAAGGGTAATCCATGTATTTGAACCCAAAAACTAACAATATGAAACTTGATACTATGAATCGGGCAAGACCCATCATATCGAGTTAAAATGACCAGATGTTTATCATAGGACCAAGGCTGCAAAGCTATGACCCTATTTGCCTCATTCTCGTTATCAAATACAAAGAGTATAATATGGTTGCCCACGTCTCTAATCTAGAAGCCATTGCGAGTCTTCCAAAGGGGTTTAAAAGTTCTCCCTATAGCATCAATGCTGAGTGCCCTCCTTGTCGTGAACTTTGCAACGATAATAAACTCTTTGTTGGGTGGACATCCATCATCAAGCACTACTCTGTCCCCTTCTTCTTCAGTAAGTGATAGACGCTGCCAGTCCTTCAAAACTTCATCCATTGATTTAAGACTCGGGAGAAAATAATATAGAAAATAGGCTAAGACTATTTCCCCACCCTTGAAAAAAGAAAAACCACTAGCCCTACTATTAACAGTGTTAATAGAGGGGAAAGACTATCATTCCCAGAGGAAGATAATATGTTCTACAGCCTCGTTTCTAAAGCCTAAACCCTAGAGATGGTGGCAAAGATTTTTTTTTTGTCCTTATTTTTTTTAGGTTTGTTGTGTTTAATTTGTGTGTGTGTGTGTGTGGGTTTTTTTTTTTTTTTTTTTCCTGGGAAAAAAAATGCAAATGAAAAACAAATAAAAAAATTTATTAAAAAAAATAAAATTGAAGGAATTATTTTAAATTTAGAAACTAAAATGGATGCTAATGTGACATTTTTTGAATGCCTAATAGCCTGCATGTAATGTGCCAACGATGCACTCTATCTGCCTTTTTAGGATATTTCTATTAGTAAGACGACGATAGAGACTAAATTGATAACAATTTCAATGACCAAAAATAGGAGCTTCAAAAAATTGGGGACCAAAATAGAAAATAGCCCAAAATGTAGGTACCAAAAAGGAATTTTTGCCCAATTTAAAATCAAACAATGTACACATCCTTTGATATACCAGCCCCTTCTCAATATAAATACATCTCATTTCCCATTATTTTTACCCTAACCAGCCACATATGAGTTGAGAGAATTGGAGCCATTGTTAAGAGACCCAAACACAATCAATTCTCTATATTTTTCCCTTTGACCATAGCCAAACCTTGAAAGAAGATCATCCTAATCATAATCATACCATTCATTAAGTGTTGTAAGTGAATTGGATGCTAGGAACCACTGGAGTTTGCCCAATTTCAACCTTGAAGGCTTAAAGGTGCAACCGAGCTTTGTTGAGGGAACTAGGGATCTAGATTGAAGAAAGGACTCAATCAAGGTTGTCAGTTTCGAGTACATAGATAACACTAAGCTTGGAGGGTTTTGTGTAGGTCTTATACTACAACTATTCTTTCTAGTTGATCATTCGGCGGTCTAGCTGTAGAGATATTTTTACATTAAGTACCCTAATTTTCCTTTTTGATAACATAGCTGGTGTTATCTTAGGTTTGGTTCTCTTTATTTATTGCCCTTTATCTTTTTTGAAATGTTCAATATGCCTATCCATGCAATTATTTGTATCCATGCTTAGTTTTTTTTTTTTTTTTGATACAAGATAAATTTCTATTCTAGCCTAATCTACGTGTATATGTGTGTAAAACTCCCTCCATGCTTAGTTAACTTGGTTAATCATGTATATAGAGCATTAATTGTTGGATTAATCATAAATAAAATTTGGGGTCTAAATCATTACCTAATTTAAGTAGGTAATATCTCAAAAAGAAACTTTGGTTGTGACTATCCTATTAATAAAAAAAATTAATAGTTTAGTAAAATAAGATCTCGTTCAGCTAAGGTAAGACTTTCCTCTCATAGTTTGTGATTATAATTTCTTTAGTTTATAATTATACAGATAAATAAGCACTAAATTTCTGCAAGCATGAAAGTATATGGCAAGAAAATATAACTAAAAGTTCAAAGACTACAAATAATGTAAAGTTTACATCATGGTTTTAAATATTGGTAAGGTCAAAGAATTAGAACAGCTCCCGGTTCTCAGTTTTTACCGAACAGGATTGGTAGCTATTTCCGATTGAACTGGCTGGTCCGGTTTTTTGAAAACTGTAGTTTGCATATGGCAAGTATGTCATTTGTGGATATGCCCAATGGTGAAAAGTGTCTGAACATTATATACGGAAGACAACCTTAATTAATTTTGTACATTTTGCTTATTTCTTCTAAATTTGAGATGAATATACTTTAGTTTTCCTCCAAATTTTTTTTTTTTTTTTTTTTTGATATCTAAATATAAGAAGAAGAAAAAATCTCATTTGTGAAGTAAAGAAAAGGGGTACATCATGAACAAAGATTATAATTCCACAAAAAACTTTCTCATGAAAAAGAGAGACATTTTTTTTTTTTGGAGAAACGAAAAAGAGACTTAAATCCTAATAAAATGACATCAAATGTTCAAATGTACCAATCAAATGTCCAATTACAAATCAAATGTTGACAAACTCAAATCAGATGTTCCTAAAATCAACTAGACAGTCGGGACAGGAATCTCTCTCCATCTTCGCATGCACCTTGGTTAATGTCCTTGGGATAAAGTTGGCTTTGTCTGCTTTCCAAACAAAGCCTTCGGAGTTAGTGGCTTCCTGTTTCTCAGACTTAGTCTTCTTTACTGGACGTTCTCAATTCTCTCTCTATTTTGGCAGTTTGGTTCTATTGTAGTGTGTTGGATTATAAGAAAGTGTAAGTGGGGAAGTGAGTAATGAGGGATTTTGAGTTTTGAATTTTGGTTTTTGTATAATTTTGACTAATGGGTATTGGTTATTTGTTGGAGTTTGTGTTTGGATGATCAGAATGTTCGAGTAACACAAATATCACCAACACAAAGCCTTCTCCATTCCGAATGACAATACCCGCACTAGCTTTATTTTCCTCGAAAAATACCGCTCTGTCAAAATTAATTTTAACAAAACCAGGGGGTGGAGGCACCAGCGAACCCGAGGAATAATCGGTGGGGGCTTTGGTGGTGGTTGCACCGCCAGGAATTCTTCAAGTCGATCCTTGGACACCTGAGGTATGAGATGGAGAGCTCAACTGGGATGTTGTAATCTGACCTGGTTGCGTTGGTTACAGATTGACCATACGGTCATTGCTAAAAATTCTGGGCTATTGTTTTCCTTAAGAATCCAAGCTACCATTTTTTTGAAGTCTCCAAATTGTATGCCTGACCAAAAACAAGAGCTCCACATCGGACCAAACAACATCAACTTCTCGGCATGACCAGAAAGCATGAAGCACCATTTCTAGACAAACCTGGCAACGATCGCATGTGGGAGATTCAATGATCATACGACGTACTAAATTCATTTTGTGGGCAGTGAGTTTCAACAGGCCCTCCAAACAAAATTCTTCACTTTATTCGGCACCTGCAAAGACCAAATACTTTTTCACAAACCCTTACCCTGATTGTCCTCCACGTCCTTAACCTCAAGCTCTGCTTCCTCCTTCAAGAACCGATAATCGAAATTACAGGAATAGCAACCATCCTGCATCATTGGCCAGAACAGAGCATCCTCAAATTCCACTCTAGATAATGGGATTTTGTAGATTAAATCAGCTTCCTCCGGTGCAAATATCCCATCAATGACACCATTGTTCTACTGCCTAGTTGTATCATCAATAAGCAGATCAATTGTGGCCTCTTCCAAGGATTGGGAGAACAAACTAATGGAGGGTGCTTCCTGTTAAGCCACTGATGCTGCCATATTTTTACATTTTTTCCATTCCCAATCCGCCAGTGAGAACCTTTTTGAATAACATCCCTTCCTTTAAGAATATTTCACCATGCATACGATCCCGACCTTGAGTCTTTAGCCTCCATAATTTCTTCTTGTGTAAAAATTGAAAGCCATAGCAATCTAGAGCATTCAAATCATGAGGAAGAAGATGATGAAGCTCCAGCAGTCAAGTCCATCAGAACGGTGTCGTACACAAGGCTGGGAAAACATAAAGGAAGGGTAAAACAAAACATCACCGTTTCTCATTAAATGGAACGATGTCGTTTTGTATATATTTGAGAATCCTTCGTTGAAGAACACGATGTCGTTTTCAGTATATATGTGCAATGTTTATTAACTGATGAGTTGGTTAGCAGTTAAGTGAGTCTTGGGAAGAGCACGTGTGTGAGTTTGTTAGAGTTTGTTAGAGCACGTGTGAGGCGGTTATAAGTCTCCCTCGTGCTCTCTCTCTCTCAATCTGAGTTGTATAAATATAGCTTGAAGCCTCCATTATTCATTGTATTGGAAATTATATTCAGTGAAGTAATTCTTCTCAGTTTTCTCTCTATCTCTGTTTTCTCTCTATCTCTGTTTTCTTTTCCTTTCTTTCTCTGCTTTTCTGTGAGAGATATTTAGGATTGAGAGAGTTTTTCAAAAATCTCCACGTTTTTTGCCAATAAAGAATCATTAAACATTGCCAAATTTTGGAAACCAATTCCCACTACAAACTTGGATTTTTTCAACTCATCCCACCAAAGCCAATGAATCTTCCTACTATCTCCACAATGTCCCGACCAAAATTTCATAATCAAAGTCTCAATATCATTGCACAAGCCAATAGATAATTTGAAGCATCCCATAGTGAAAGTGGAATGGCTTGGATAATTGATTTTATCAAAACTTCACAACTAGCGTGTGATTATAACTTCCCTTCACAACCTTGTATTTTTCTCCATATTCTTTCTTTGATGTAATTAAAACTCTCTTTTTCCCCCTTCCAATCAGAGATGGTAGTCCAAGGTACTTTTCATATTGTGCTATTTCTTGCAATCCCAAACTTCCTTTGATAGAAAGACATACATTCTTCGGTGTGGATTTACTAAAGAACAAAGTTGTCTTGTTCTTGTTCACTTGTTCACCATTTTTGTTCAAGTTGAAAGAGAATTTTTCATATTATCAAAAAATATGGGTAACCTTCTCTTTTCTCATATGAAATTCTTAATAGATAAACTTTTTGTATTAGAGAAACGAAAATTTCACGAACTCACAGATATATAATTATTTTTGAGTAACTTAACCACATATTTATGTTTTATATTTTTTATTGCGTGTATTATTAAATATGTTTATGTGTTTTGTTGGGTTTTTTTTTTTTTTTTTTTTTTTTTGGTGAATAGAAAATTAAATTAAAGCAAAAAATTTAGGTACCAAACAGTCTAGGGTAACTAACACCCCATGGGTCCACCCCATATTTCGTAGGTTTTTCTTTCAATTATAGCTAAAGCAACTAAAACTTAAGTAAGAATATCAAATTCAAAATCAATTATATTCTAATATAAACCTTTTTAAAAATAACCATATAAATTACCAAAACTTTTATGTCTTAAGAGTGTTGTCTAAAAGAACCCGAATTTAAATCCTCCATCCCAACTTATTGTGAGAAAAAAAGAAAGAAAGAAATATGTTCCCTTTATATAGCTCTTTATTATTAGACCAAGACACCAGTCAGTTTTTGGTGTCGGCGGGGATTGAACCTCAAATCTCTTATACAACCATCAGAGACTTTACCAGTTGAGCTAACTAGAACCCACATATTTTTAGTTAAATAGAAAAAAGTACTTCAAACAATTAAATAATTGATACAAATTTTTGTTGAGGTGGAAGGTTAAATGAAGAATACTGTTCTATTTTCGTTTCAAGGAATGCACCACATGGCAATAAACTAATGTAGCTTGGAATAAAATATGTTGGGCAAAATTTTTAGTTGGGACATTGAAATTATATATACTGGACAAGTGAGTTCTTGTTAGCTCAATTAGTAAAGTCTCTAATGGTTGAATAAGAGATTTGGGGTTCAATCTCTGTCTGTACTAAGAATCAATTGGTGTCTTGGTTTGATGATAAAAAGCTATTATCAAGAGCGGACGTCATAGGTTGATCAGCCGAAACATTAATTTACATACTTGGCATTTACACATTGGCAATCCATTTATGATGCATAATACCATTATTTATTTTTGGGGTTTTTTTTTTGGTTTTGAAAGATATATATGCACATCGCTAAGTGTGGCTGCCTCAAATGTTTATCAAAATTATAAATTCTAAGAAAATATAATTATTTATTGTTAATATAAATAAATAATAAAAATTATATAATTCATTGAAATATTTGCTTAGTGGAAGGTTAAATGAATATATATATATATATGTGTGTGTGTGTGTGTGTGTTTGTCACCCAATAACTTATTATTGAATTCATAATTTAAAAAACCAATCGTTGGATTACATGTTCTATATGTTTTCAACATGCTTGCCAATTTCCATGTCAAACGAATATAATTTACTATTCGATCCATAAACTCATCTTTTATGCATTATATCTCCCTTTCGTAAAAGAGTGACAGTATAACACTAATTAAAAGATGAGGTTAATAATTCTCAAAAAATGCTCCACATAGTAAAATTAACCTCATACTCTCACAAAGGAGGTTCCTACTTCTATATATATATATATATATATATATAGTGATTTGTCTAAATTTACATAGCCAAATTACCTTTGGATACCTAACAACTCACTATTTGTCAAAATATATTTGATATATTTATCTAAATATATGGTATTCTATCTGGATAGGGGGGAAAATTGGCAAGTATTTTGAAAGGAACCTAGAGTACCAACAGCAGCTTTGATGTAGGAGTATAACTAGAACTATCTCAGTATTTTATTTTTTATTTTTTATTTTTTATTTTTATTGGATAATTTTAGATTTTAATATTTTTATTTATTTAGTTTGAATTATGATAGGTGGGTTCTAGTTAGCTTAACTGGTGTAGTCTCTGATGGTTGAAAACCAATTGGTGTCTTGGTCTGATGTTAAAGAGCTATAATTAGAAGCGAACGTCATAGGTTAAAACAATCTCAAAAAAAAAAAAAGGTTTGACTTATGAGAGGGATTGAATTGCATATCCTTAGATAATGATTAGTTTATTATTTGGATTAATTTAGATTAGTATTTGAATTTGATTAGAATTCGAACATCCTAAAACGAATCCTAATCAAACTCAAATACTAATCTAAACTAATCCAAATACTAAACTAATCATTATCTAAGGATATGCAATTCAATCCCTATTATAACTCAAACTAAATAAAAAAAATATTAAAATATAAAATTATCCAATGAAAATCAAAAATAAAATATTGAGATAGTTTCTAGTTATGCTCCTTCGTCAAGCTTGCTATTTTATGGGCATTCTAGCAGTATGCCTTGCTCTTCTAAGGCTTGCTCCATTAGATTAAAGGGATCTTCTTGCATTTGTCATAAGTTTTTTTTTTTTTTTGATGGGAAAGATAGAAGTCATTTTATTGCAAATGAGAAATAGAGGTTACATCATGGATAAGAACTTGCATAATATGGCAAGGGTCCTCTTCAGTCCAAACTACATAATCATCTATGCTAGATGCATTTTTTGCTAGTAAATGGGCTGGAATATTGGCCTGTCTTCTAACATGTGAAAAGCCCACACTCCGAAAGTCCCCACAAATATCTTGTATTCCTTGGACCACTATATCAATAGAAGATGGGGCCGGGGAAAAATTGCAAAGTGCATTATATACTATCAGTGAGGCTCCTTCCAACACGACATTATGCACTCCTATGTCCCTAGCAAACAATAGACCCATTTCAAAAGCCTTGGCCTCTGCCTTAACAGCCCCTAGAGGTGCACAGATCTGTTTGCTTAGTGCTGCTTCAAGTCTCCCTTCCTCATCTTGGATCACCACTCCCACTCCCACTGATTTCTGCTTCAAAAAAACCGCCCCATCCACGTTAACTTTGAAGTGTCCAGCCCTTGGAGGAGACCATGCAACACCATGCTGAGGAACGGGTGTTGTTGGATTAGTTTGAGCTATCGCCGCCCTATACTCCAACAAATAATCCGACGCCCAACGTGACAGTTGCTGCCCAGTCTTTCGAACTCCACCATATCTAATCTCATTTCGGTTATGCCACAGTGCCCATGCAATGGTCGCTGTCAACGCTGCCTGGTCATCTCCAACCTCATCCGTCAATAACATGGTCCACATAATGTCTTGGAAGGACAAGTTCGCTCCATCAGTTGGCCGAAACACCAACTTGGAGCATTCCCAAGCCTCCCTAGCCCTCGGACACTCCCATAGAATATGACCCACAGACTCCGGCGCCTCCTTGCATCCCTCACAAACTTCCTCCCGAAGAATCTTCCGTTTCAGCAAGTTTTGTTTCGTCGGTAGCGCGTCGTGACACGCTCGCCAAACAATATGGCGGATTTTATGCGGAACCTGCATGCTCCAAATCCTCCTCCAAAACCGCCTTAGGTCACTTGTGTCAGAGCTTGTGCCTCTGTTTGCTACTTGAGACTGGTTCATAGCTAATTTATAAGCGCTGCGCACCGAAAACAGCCCATTTCGTGTCTCTGTCCAAATGATTTTGTCAGGTGATAAACGAGAGCTGATGGGTATACTCTTTATAATCTCAGCCTCGTGGGGTAGGAACAAAGAATCAATGACCGTGGCTTTCCATTCCGCTGTAGTAACATTTATCAGTTCTTGAACCCGAGTGTCTGAGTGCAGGAACAATCTGGGAGAGCTTATCCTATATGTGGAAGGACTTGGTAACCACTTGTCCTCCCATACACGGATATTTGCTCCATTTCCAACTCTCCACCTCAAACCATCTTTGACTAGTTGTTGAGCCGCCATAATGCTACGCCACGTGTACGATGGGTTCTTGCCAACTGTAGCATCTATAAAATCACACCGTGGGAAATATTTGGCCTTTAGGACTCGATAGACTAAAGAGTCATGGCCTACCTGGAGTCTCCATCCTTGTTTTGCCAACAAAGCCAAATTAAAAAGTTTTAGGTTCTTGAAACCCATACCTCCTTTTGCCTTTGGTTCACACATCTTCTCCCAACTCAACCACGGGATTTTCTTTTCATCCTTCCTTTGTCCCCACCAAAACTTCCTAATCATGGCTGTCAATTCATCACAAAGGGAATCCGGCAACTTGAAACAACTCATAGTGTAGGTTGGTATAGCTAGGGCCACTGCCTTGATCAGAACTTCTTTCACAACTTTAGATAACATCTTCTCCTTCCACCCAGACAATTTCCTCCCTAACTTCTCCTTTATGTCATTGAAAGTACTTCTTTTGTTTCTTCCCACAAGGGAAGGCAAGCCTAAATACTTTTCATGCTGTTTGATTACTTGGGCACCAAATCTCCTTTTAATATCCTCCTGGATCTCCTTAGGAGTGTTGCTACTGAAAAATAGGGAAGTTTTTGCCTTATTTAACTGTTGGCCTGAAGTTGCTTCATACATTTCCAGAACTTGTTGGAGCGTGTCACATTCTGCTAAGGATGCTTTGCAGAAAATGAGACTGTCATCTGCAAAAAACAAGTGGGACAGCTTTGGACCCACTCGGCATATTGCAATCCCCTCCATACTGCCATTGCGCACCGATGCTTTAATCAATCCTGATAGTCCCTCTGCACACAACAGGAACAAATAGGGTGATAGGGGATCTCCTTGACGGATACCCCTCGAAGGAATAATATGACCCCTAGGACTACCGTTGATCTTAATGGCATAAGTAACAGTAGTAACACATAGCATGATCAGCTTTCGCCATTTATCATCAAAGCCCAATTTTTCCATTATTTTTTCCAAACAAGTCCACTCCACCCTATCATAGGCCTTACTCATATCAAGTTTTATAGTCATCTCCCCTACTTTACCTCCTTTTTTCTGACTAATATGATGCATGGTCTCAAAAGCTACCAAAACATTATCAGTGATTAACCTACCATGCACGAAGGCACTTTGGGTTTCACTAATAATGGATGATAGAACTTTTTTCAACCTATTCGCTATTGCTTTTGAGGCAAGCTTATAAACAACGTTACAGAGGCTAATAGGCCTATAATCAGAAACTTTTTTTGGTTCCTTTATTTTTGGAATAAGTACAATATGTGTTTCATTAAAGTTAGGTGGAGACATACCATGGTTGAGAAAGTCCAATACTGTAGAAGTCACAACCTCACTGCAAATGCTCCAGAAGTGTTGGAAAAATATAGAGGGCATGCCATCAGGTCCAGGGGCTTTGAGGGGGTACATCTGCTTCAAGGCCACTCTAATTTCCTGTGCTGTAAACATACGGGTCAGCTCTTCATTCATGGCTGTCGTCACTTTTGGTTGGATAGCACTAAGGATGTTAGTAAAATCCTCAGGTCAGCTTGAAGTGAAAAGCTTCTCGAAGTAGTCTATCGCAATATCTCCCACCTTCGCCTCATCATCCTGCCACCTCCCATGCTCATCCTCCAGGCCTTCAATAAAATTTTTTTGGTATCTCGCAAAAGCTTTTGCATGAAAGAAAACTGGTGTTTCTGTCTCCCTCCTGGAACCAGTTCAACCTTGATCGTTGGCGCCACATCTCATCTTCTTTCTCTAACCAACAGTTCAGGTCAGCTCTAGTAATCCTCATATCACTGATCATGTTTGGACTTGCTGGTTGTAGTTCCAACCATTCCAACCTACGTTGTAGTTCAGCAATTTTTCTTCCCACATGGCCGAATTCCTCTTTGTTCCATGCATCTAAGTCATGCCTACAATGCTCTAAGCAACTCCTCAAAAATCCACCTGTCCCTGTTTGTAGTCCCTCCTCCCATGCAGCTTTGACAATATCCTTACATCTACTATCCTTCAGCCACATCGATTCGAAACGGAAGGATTTCTTTATTTTCTTTTGCCTCCTCCTCTGCTCTAGATGAAGTGAAAGTGGTGAGTGGTCAGATGCCAACAACGAAAGGTGGTATAGCTTTGCTGTGGGAAAAACATCGATCCACTCCTTGGTGGCAAGTGCCCTGTCAAGCCTTTCCCGAATTTGAGTACCATCTGTCCCCTGATACAGCCATGTGAACTTTGGCCCTATGAAATCCACCTCCCGTAAGCCATAATGGTTTATGGCATCATTAAAAATCTCCATTTGCCTCCTCGGTCTAGGCCGCCCTCCTTCCTTCTCCGAAAGACCGGTGATCTCGTTGAAATCACCAATAACGAGCCAAGGGAGTGCCGACATACCCTTGAGATATTTTAACTTAGCCCAGGACTCCGGTCTTTTCGCTGTATAGGGATTACCATAAAATCCCGTGAGGCGCCAGTGACTTCCATTCCAACCCCCTTCTACCCAAACGTCTACATGTTCCTGAGAATACGTCTTAACCTTCACTTTGATCCCTTCTTTCCATCTTCTTCTTCTTTTCCTGTGTTATCCCCTCAGCTATCTCACTGTTTAAACTTGTAGACTTCCTCTTCAAGCCAATCTCTACGTCCAAAGGAGGGCTTGCATGGTTGCATGGGCTCACAACTCTCCTCCACGTACCTTCACTTAAGCCCATTTCTCCTTTATTAGCATCTTTAGTTTTAGACACCACTAGTCCGCATATGGGCCTTATTTTTTGTTTTCCTTTACTTCCACTCTTGTTGGGCTTGGTTTTATTTTTCATCCCTTCCAATCCCATTTCAGCCCAACCCACTTTAAATGCTACATTATTTTCCACAGTGCCACCATCCGTATTCATCAACTTTCCATTCAAATCCCAAGTTTGATTTTCCCAACCACGATCAGCTTCCATAACTGCAATATCTATCAGTTTGCAGTAACTGTCGCTCTAATTTGCTGGGATTTCAGGATCAACATGCTCTGAAATCGGGATCATGGGCTCTTTTTGGATAGCGTCATCAATGTCCTACAGGATCTCCTCGAAATCCGAGATCTTGTTCCGTGATTCACGCCTTTCCAGCTCATGCCTCTGTGCCTCACCCACTAACTCACTCCCGCCGCCATTCAACTCCATCAGCACTGCTATAACAGAGTCACCAGCCTCCGTTCTTCTCGGCCTTTCTGTCGTCAACTTATTGGCTTGCACCTCTGAAGAAGTACCGTGGTGTGGCGTCATACTCCTTTGATTGTCATATCCCTGAACCTCAATAACAGTCTTCTTTACATGGTTGAACTGAGGGGCTCTAATCCATGACCAATACTGCTGATCCTCTAATCGGAGCAAACCATGACTGCTCAGCCACAAGTCACAGTCTTTGTCGTCATGCGAGATGAGTCCGCGCCAGTAGCATATGTTTGGCAGCCACTCATACATAAACGCTGCCCATCCCTCACTGGACTGATCCCATGAAATTTTCCTACCTCTACACTTTTTGGATCTGAACCCAAAAAGTGGCTGACTTAAAAACTATGTGATGGACTGGTTCCACCCCATCATATCGCTGCACCGCCACTAAATGTCTGTCCAACGCCCATGGTTGCCCTTGAAGCACCTTCTCCACATCCACTTCCATCTCAAAAGCAAACAATAGAACATTATCCTTGCCATCACAGACCTCAAAATTTCCTTTAGTTCGCCAGATGGGTCGAAAAGTTTTTGCCACCGCCTCCACGTTGATATTCCGGCGAGTAAAAAATTTCGCTGCCAAGACGGTGCCCACCTTCTTTTTGTCTCTCGTCAGATCCACTTTCGACCCTTCTACCTCTGTCAGCGAGAGATTCCTCCATCTAGATGTTAGGTCCTCCATTCTAATGCGCGTACCACCCCAACTCTAAAAACAATACTGAGAACAAAAGACAAAACCCTCCTAGTAAACGACGTTACTAGAGGGACCTCAACATCCTTCGCAAGTGAAGGGAAACTTACTGCTACAGTAGAGAGAGCGTGGCACTACCCCCTACCGAGAACTAAGTTTATTTGACTGTTACATTTTGTCATAAGTTGTAGGACTAAGAAACAAAAAAAGGTACGGGGTCAAGCATTGACATAGTACTACTAAACTGATGGCAGGGAAGAGAGCGATATACATTCTTCAAGAATAAGATACTGTTCAATATTTGCCTTGTCTACCTAATTTAACTTTGGAAACCTGTTCATTGTTATCGGGAGTGATTGCATAGTGTGTCTAGATTTGTCATATGAATGATAGCCGATGATTATCTCAAGATATCAATTATCATTTGAAAAAGACTGTCATCTATGATTTGAGCATTATCTGCGGTTTGATTTCATTTGAGTTTGGAAATAAGGAAAGAGAAGATGAGACAAAAGGAATGATACAAACGAAGATATAAGAAAAAGAACAAGGAATTGCCTTAAATTGACAAAAAGAAAAGGTTGGCTAGAGAAAAATTGAGGAGAAACTAAAAGATTGACAAACTTACAAGTTACAGAGTCCCAGTTTCATGAATTACTCATAATCACAATTAAGAAAAACAAAAACGAAAAAGGGGAGCACAAAGGTTAAGTAATCATCATAAACTTGGAAGAAACAAAAAATTGGGCCAAAACCTTAATAATTATGTTATAGTAAATTTACAGTGTCAAATTCAAAGCCTATTTGAGACTCAAAGAATCAGCAGTAGATATTTACACTTGTATTTCCTATATCATGTCCCTATAGAAATTATAGGAATTGAAAAAATGTATTGAATGCCAATAGTCATCACCTTTCAATTTCTCTCTAACCTTCTTGTTTCTGTCCAGCACTCTACATCCATCTGTTCACCAGTTTTTCTTCAAGCTTTTTAGCTTATTTATCTATGGACACCTTTTAAAAGTACAGCTAAACTTTAGCCAACTTTTAGCAAAAAGCTACATCCAAATGATAACTTCCAGTTATATTTAAATAACTTTTGTCAACTTCCGTGGAACAGTGCCTCCCCATGAAAAACCCAGTTCAAAAAGCTCATACCATATTCACCAAGAAATTTTCCCTAAAACAGTAGAAAAAGAAGTAAGCATTTTTTTTTTCTAATTACAGCAACCAGAAAAAAGCAAAGCAACATGATAACTTTGTCGCCATTTCACTTGCATGGAAAGAAGACAAATGATGATGACAATTTTGTCCATGTAATAAGTTCAGGGCCATGTTTCAGAGAGGCTTGAAAAACTAAACATAGGACTTCGATGCCTATTGGGGAGAGAGACAAATTGTTATGGCCCGACTGACTTGCTGCATTGCTAGATGCAGAAATTGCAACCCTCCTATGCTACTAGTCACGAACAACAAGAATAAAGTGGTGTGCTTAAATGTGCTTGAATATTTGTTGAAAGCTTGATCATCGCAGTCTAAGTTTTATCCAATAAGGTAAAAGATAGAAATGCCTGGAAGAGATTTTCTCATATAGTCTTTACAGGTCAGTGGAATGGTGTCACTAACTCATCTATTGTATTTTCTGTGGATTAGCATAACATAATTTTTGGATTTCTGTTGGACAAGATACATCATTATTAAGTAGAAAATGAAAATGACTATTTAGCCTTAATATTTTAACTATGTAGCTAAACAGCTCACAGCTCCCTTTTCAAACTATGCAGCAGAATATCCTTGTTTTTTAATTCAATTTTTTTTATACCAAGTTCTTCCTAAAACTTGATATTAGCAATATCAAGTTTTATGCATATTTTTAAGTGGAACTCGACGTTCCTAATGTTGAGTTCTGTGTAAAATTTTCAAAACATTTTAAATGGCAAAATACGCATAGAACTTCTAGGCAAAACTCGATATCAGCAATATTGAGTTCCAAAACAGAGTTATTTTGCTACATAATTTGAAAAGGGGGCTGTTTGGCTACATAGTTTAAGGCTAAATAGTTTTTTTTTTTTTTTTTCATTGTAAAACATAGTCAGCAGTGAGATAGTAATATGCATACCTTCATTTGATCTATCGTATCCTTACACTCAGGGCACCTGTATGTAGTCACAAAAAACAGTGTTCAGTCAGAAGACATTGCAGTTAAATACAAATGAACAGAGTCCCACTTAGAAGACAATAAAATAATTTTAAAAAAAATAATAATAGTAAAATAAAATAAAAATAAAAAAACTTAACGGTATAGTGCAAGCAATTTGCTTTTCACATTCATACTAAAAAGTATAATAGATAAATTGATAATAACCTGTCATTTGCTTCAACAAAAGAATTTCCAGATGAAGAATGCCAGTCCATATCAAATAAACTTGAGTGGTTAGATACATCCCTATGTTCATCGTTATGATTGTCATCACTTCTGAGACTTTGGTCCACTTGCATAAGTTGCCTATCAGACATTGAGTATGTCAAAGAAAACCAACATCTATTATATTATATTCACTTTTAACTATCAGGCTAAAGATCAGTCCACCCAAAAAAAGGTTTAACCTGATGCTAGTTGAGACCCCTGGTGTGCACTCTAAAATACTTGTGTCATCTCCTTGTGCTTCATCAGACAAAGGCTGGGTTGGGATATCTGGAAGACTCATGCTGCCTCCTTGCAGTTCTTTAGACAAAGGCTGATTATGTATTAAATCTGTGCTCGTCATAGTTGAGTCACCCCTAGAGTGAATATCACTATCCGAAAATGACCTTTTAGTAAATGACCTGCAAATATGAAAAGTTTCACTACAAGTTCTGAAATTCTATATAGACTTCTACTTACCTAAGCAATGGAATTGTTGTTTAATACTGAAGATTATCATAGATGTCATACACAAGCAAATATATCAATCATAAAAATCAAATATCAAATCTAAAGCAATAACAATAAAGCGGTAAAAGTACACTTGGAAACCTAGAGAAGAACCTCTTCACTGGGAAAAACCAATTCAGCGATCCAATTCCATCAAAAAATCCACTCTAAAAAATAGTAAGTCTACTGCCACAACAATTTTCACGACTTTGGCCACAATTTGCCTATGTGGCGACTTGTAAGTGGTGGGAAAAAATAGTGACTCCACAGTTCCACCAATCACAAGTCAACACATGAACAAATTGTGGCAAAGCTGTGGAAATAGTTATGATAACAGACTTACTCATAAAAAAATTAGTTACAATAGTCTATGATCCAATCCTATTCAATGTAGCCTTTGCAAACCCCTCGCTTGCCTCCTTACCACACTAGACCTAAAACCTTTGGAATCCTGTTATAGAAATAAAACCTCTACGACTCCAATGAACTCCTCAAAGATTTGCTGCAATGAACTTGCTATATAAAATCTCTATGGTTTCAAGCTAATCTCACACTCTTCAGATCACAAAATGAGTGGGTAAAATCTAATTCATTTACAGTTTGGCTCAAGGGAAAGAAAGGATCAAGTTTTCTCTATATTGCTCTGGTATGGCAGCCATTCTCCTTTCAAAAATTCGTGCATCAAGTGATTTAAAAGGATTGAATAGAGGAACTCCCAAACATTTGGCTATATCAGATGTGTCAATATCAATATAGATGAATGAAGTAGGGTAAACATTGAGCAAGAATACAACTTCTAGTCAAACTTGGGTTGTAAATCATGACAATTTCACTCAAGTGCACAAGTGCACATCAAGTGAAGTACTCACAAAGTTTCTATCTGAATTAATGTTATGCTCGAGCAAATTTGAATTTTGCTTGAGCGAAATTCTGATTTCAAATTTCTTCAATTAACTCTTACAGAGTTCTAATCTAACTCAAGTACAACTAATTTCAATACGTTTTAACTATTAATCTTTTCATAGGAATTAGCCAAGATTAAAACCTAACAAGTTCCTGAAAAAAAAAAAGACTATTAACAAATTAAAAGGATCTTGAAATTGTATAATCAATTAATTTCCCCTCCTCACATTCACATAAACTTTGTTAATAGTAACTTTGTCTAAATATTTCTCAAGTGGATATCAGAGATGTAAGGTGGCATATTTTTTATATCAGAGAAAATTATGTGTTTAAAGTTTTGTGTATCTTTGCATGCGTTTATGCATGTCTATACTTTATTGTAGCTACTTTAAAATTTCTTATTTTCTTTTAATGATATTTGGTTTGTTGAGATGACCTAATCTTTTAGGAAAGGTTGATCTAGCGGAAAGAGAAATATAGGAAGAGAGAAATGGAACCAGATGACGAGAGCAGTGTAACGCAAGACAAAACTAAAAAGATGCAACAATGAAATTGAAAAACAGAAAAATAAAGGATAGATAACCTAGGAGTTAGAGAGAGAGAGAACATATAGGAGTTAACACCTAGGGTTGGTCAGAGTGATCATTGGATAAGTTCAGCAGGAAATGTATTCATCAATAAAACTGTAAAATGTCTCCATAGGAGTTAAATACTATGCTTATATATACTAAGCCCAAATTCTAGTTGACTTAGAAAATCCTAATTCTAAATGCCTTGGAAAATCTCAATTAAAAAAAAATACAAATATATCCTTTACTCTAGAAAATTAAATTAAATACTAATAATCTAATTAAGCTACTGAGACCTAAAATAAAATCCAATTGACCAAAAAATATATAATTGATATCAAAAAATCAAACGGGACTAAAAATAAAGTTCTTTACGCTTCCTGCATCAGTAAAATAGGAAGAAGTTAAGAACACCGGAACTTAATACAAAAACTAGAAATTCAAACTGAAATTTGACAAGAGACTTCAACACCAGGCATATGGAGCACTGAACAATAATGGAAAGCCTTGATGATAACATATGGACGAAAAGGTACTTCTCAGAAACGTTTAAGAGCTATACAAAAGGCTAAAGGATAACTATAAGGTAAATGCCATAGTAAATATGCTTTCCAAAGTGCTCAAAGAAAATCAGCAAATGTAAACATTTCCCAAGTTTTCCTAAACATTTTAATATTCTTAGTTCTTCCTGTGTTGGAAACTAATTCTTAAAATTGCATAGAATTGAAAAGGACAAAATGTAGGCAGCACAACAATCTGTGTCTAACATTCTTATCAAAATCTTACCTCCCACCATTGAAACGCTGGCCTGAATCCAATTCCCACAGAGATAGCTTACCCAGTTGTGGACGAAAATAGCCCAAGAACCTACACAAATTTCAAGTCATATAATTGATTAGATTTCCTCCAATTGTCTTGGTTGATGCACTTAGTATTTGCATGATACATTTTTCAGGATTTATGAATCTTCCATAGTGAATCAACTATTATTAAGTAATTGACTCACACATTAATTGCATCTTGTCTCTCAAAATCTGAGAAGGCATTGCTGTAAAATCTTTGTACAGTTTTCATAAGATCTTGATAACTGGCTGCTGGTCTCCATTGACCTCTGATCTCAGCAAATATCTATTTAGCATTACCAATGCAAAATTGTGAACAGCTGGGAGAGTTGAAATTTAATCAAGAATCTGAAACATGCGTTTAAGCTCAGGAAAAAAAAAGGGAAGATAAGAATTAGCTGACATAATGTCACTACAAATTTATCTAGTTGGGGCCAGCTGGTCAGCAAGGTTATAATGAGAAAAATGTGCATTAGGATTCTATTTAATTTCTAAATACAATATATTTAGAATTTAATCCAGTTTTGCCCTGGCTATGGGTATTAAACCTGCTAAGTAAGTTGATGAAAAAATTGATTGCTTAGAGCTTCGGACCATTCATGGTCAATTTAAGATCTCAAAAGACCTTGGAGAGGGATACAACTCTATGATTTAGAGTCTCAGCTCCAAATTTTCACAAGGAGTAAGCAAAAGTGTATTCTCTCCTCACTGCACAAAACTATCTGAGTACTCTAAGACCCTAAAATTCCTTCTTGGAAGTCAATCCTAGGTGACAATCATTTTGGATAGCAAACACAAGAATTTTCATTTCCATTCACATCTAATAAATTTTAGATATTTTAAATACACCAAAATTTAAAAGGATTACCTTATTGTGTGCTGAGGAACCACCATATTGTAGTGCAAGTGTGTCACCCATAGCCTCATAAACTTTCATTAAATCCTCTGCCAAAGGATTTTTCAAATCAACATTTGGGGATTCTATAAATCCCAAAGCATGCAGCTGACGTCCAAGGGCAACTAGCCCATACATATATTGGGCAATGTTTGTGCGATCTAAGCAGTCCAAGCAGTTGGTCCTTAGAACCCCTTTCTGAGACATTGTAGATTTGACACCATATTTTCTATATACATCTCCACTACCAACAACATCACCGACTTTTGT
Organism: Quercus ilex subsp. ballota; assembly: GCA_032727855.1. Classification (NCBI taxonomy): domain Eukaryota; kingdom Viridiplantae; phylum Streptophyta; class Magnoliopsida; order Fagales; family Fagaceae; genus Quercus; species Quercus ilex. The sequence continues at coordinate 1,774,984 of CM064912.1, read as the reverse complement.
TTCTAGGTTATCAGCATCCTCACGTTCGTTGAGATTCTCTAAATAGAATTGACCATTAGTCTCACTGCAGCAAAAGGAAACTGTCAAAAATTTGAACTAATTGCAAGTACCTTAAAGCCTAAGCAATAGAAAATCATTCCATGAAGGCTCCGGAGAGTCTAAGTAGCTTTTTATAAGCTGATCCAACATCATTTACTTGTAAGCATACATACATACATATATACATATATATATATATATATGTACATACAGTAAATTATGTGTTGGCAATCACCACTTGCAAATTATAAAGCAATGGCTTGGTGAAGAAACGCCAAATCAGGAAATGAGAGCATGAGAATAACCCTGTAATATATATATATATATATATATATATGAAAATAGGACAAATTGGAATATTCAATTTTCATTCCATGGTAATGTTATGAGGATTTAACAAGTTACAAGCTACAACTAAGTTGGTCTGGAAAAACATGTCAAGTGGATAGACAAACAGGAATGTTAATGTCACAACTCTGAAAATTCATGTCCACACCATGTTCAAGAAATTAAATGACATGAGATAGTATTTCAAACAAATAGCATCCAATATTTATTAGGCTTACTCAAAGTAGGATAAGTTTAAAAATCCCTCCAAATACAACTTCAAACAAATAGCATCCAATATGTATTAAGCTTACTCAAAGTAGGATAAGTTTAAAAATCCCCCCAAATACAACTTTTGTGGTACATGACAGTAGAAGATGCCAGTCAAGTCCAATGTATCAGCAAAAAATTCTCCTAGCTGTTTCAATTCCTGAATAGCTCTGCGGCAAAAGATTCATGTCAATCATGCTTTATATTAATGACAATCATACTTTAAATAATAGGAAATCTATAGTTATTATATATAAAAGGGAAAGGTAGAGTACCTTCTGTGGTACATGTGTGTATTTAAATCCCAACGACAAAACCTTAGGTGATTTTTTTCTGGTAAATTCTCAATGATGGATGTAATAGCTTTTGCATATGCTGCACTTAGATTTTTTTCAGCACGCTTCTTTCCACGTGTCTGTTAATAAACAATTGTGATCAAATGAGAAGAAAATGAGAATAAAATTAGGGAGCAGATCTGCCATTACTTTTGTTAAAAGTATGAAGGCTATTAAGTCTGCATAAAGTTCCAATTTTAGATGATCTATGCCCCCAAATAGGGTACAAATCTTAAATGTAGTGAGTTATGAAAGTCAAATCAAAATCTGCACACATTATCATCACTATTGCTTAATGGCATCTAAAGGAGTCTTTTAAAAATTTACTTATAAATATTTGGGAAATGGTAGACCAATATTTACAGCTTACAGTAGATGGTAAAGAATGAAAGACAAAAAAGAGGCGATGACAAACATTATAATGAGCACAGACAAAGATAGCATTTTTTTTTTCGTTTTTATAGATACAAAGATAGTATCTTTCTATTCCGACATTTTAAAATCCTTCATTGTTGCACAAAGATCCTACTTTGCAGGACTCATTTTTCCACCTCTTATGTTTTTTTTCCTTCTGCAAGTCTAAGGACTGCCAAATTTGGCTCAATTTGAAGAGTAAAATTTTTAATCATTTAGACAAACTTGACCAATTTTTGAAAATGCTCATTTAAACCTTTGCTTATATCAATAAGAGATATATACAATGAACTGAATGCTCTCTACATTTTCTTTATTTACTTGAGTTATATTTTCAATTTTTTAAACCATTTTCAAATTTGAACTAGTTTCAACTTTATTGTCTTGTCATTCCAAAGAATAATAGTCCCGACTCAGCCTCTAGTCTGCTCATTAAATATAGAAAGGTAATAGAAAGTCATACCTTCAGTAAACTCAATATAATTATTGGCTTTCCATATCTTTTGGCAAGATTTTCAAAATGAAGTTTTGTGGCTTCATAGTTATGTTGTTCTGGTGCTACTGTAAACCAAAAGAAAAGTCAGTTGAATGAATGAAAAGTTATCAATGAGAAATGAGAACGTAAAAATTGGTTTTGCTTGAGTCTTACAAGAAAATTCAGGTTTGAATTTACGAAATCCTGAAATATTCTGAGACCAAATCAGGGGAACTGAACCTCGATATTGCACAACAGAACTTATTCGCATTGTGAGACCTTCAGCAGCATCTTCAGACACAATTTGTTCTGTCTCGACGTCATTGGCTACTCTACCCCTCTTATTTACACCACGTTTCAAATATCTGCATCAGAAGATAGAAAAATAAAGTGATTGAAATTACTACAAAAGGATGTAGCTAGGTTTAATTATTTAACTTAGTTAGAAAGTATGTTGCAGTCATCCCCATACCTGGTTCCAGCATAAAGACGAGAACGTCTAGCAATAAGGGTTAATGTAAATTCTCTGCCAGATATAGAAAGTTTGACCTGGATAACAAAACTTCAAATCATCAATATCATTCAAACCTTTCATTTCTTCTGTTAAATAAAGTCAGAGATATTTGGGAAACACCAGACATGCATAAATCATCAGATTATGGATGATACCTTACAGCTAAGTTGTTTTACTTACTAAAAAGATTACCTTTTTTTTGGTTGGTGATGTTCGTATTGAATTATTCTTATTTCAAATAGATATTCATAAATGGATTACATATACTCGCTACATAAACGAACACCTAGCCCTTTGGTAATGCGTTTTCAAACCTCCCTTTTTCAAAATAAAATTCACTTTTTCTTTGTATAGCTTCTTCAAGTATCCTCATTTTCAAATAAGCTATACCAACTGGGTAGCCCCCAGTAAAAGATGAAAGAAAAGGCAACTCATTGCATACTTAATAGCAATCAAAGGTATTGATTTTGATAATGAAAATATTAGTCTAGTTAGCAAAAAGTTAACAAAAGAACTCAAATTTTGCACAAAGTTTAGTCTAGCAGTTGGATTTTTAATAGCAGGATTAGTGTAGCATGCAAAGACAAAAAGAAAATCTATATGATTGTTCAATTTCAATAAGTATCTTTCAGAAGTTCCCTATCCCATACCTGTTTAAAAAAGCCATGAACTAAAGCAACTGTCCACAGGGTATTCTTGAGAGTATTCCGGATTTCACTTGTTAAGAATGCATTCCAAACACACTTTTTATTATAAATGCATTGTCCAGTCTTATATTCACATAAATTCTTTTGAAGACTACGCATAACATGGTATGAGTAGCTGAAAAAGAAGTCCTTTGTAAGGTCCACTGTGCAAAGAAGCTTCTGGTACCTATGTCAAATACGGGGAAAAAAAAAAAAGTAAAACAAATTAATATAACTTCAATTATTTCCATTGTGTCAAATATGGGAAAAAAAAAGTAAAACAAAACAACATAACTTCAATTATGTCAAATATAGAAGATGCATTATTAGATCTATCTAGGACAAACTATTACTATCAAAATAGGCAATGAATTTGAATGGTACTTTATTGTAAAGTGATACCTGTTTTCATTCTTAGAATAAGCCATTGAGGTCCGCACGGTAGGATTTGAAATTGGAATCATTTCGCTTTTTGTAATAGCATATATTGCATGACCACAAATTTCACCAATCTTCCTTCTTTTTGTTATAAGCAGCATGTAATAAGGCTCCAGAAATTTGACAAACCCTGAAAGAAAACACAAGGCCAAAAGATACTTAATATATATATACATTTTTGCATGATTGCATGGTGGTATAATCTTGCACATATAACATACCAACGATTCCATAACAAGCTGTGACTAATTTAAGTCCACCTGTTTTTTTATTCCCGTCATCTAGCCTTTTTAACAGGTCAGCACACTCATCTTCTCTATATGTTGTAGAATCTTCATAAATTTTTAGCTCAGAACTCTCCAACCTTTCAATCTTTAACACCTTCCAAAAGGTCTTCTTCTTGTCTCTTCCTATGATATAATAATTCTGTTGCAAATAAAAGCCATATGAATATGTAATCTATTTTTATATATATTTAAAAGTTGAAGTATAACATTTATTATTATTACGTTTATGTTAAACCACATCAGTAGTGATATAATCATTTTCTTTCCATAATTTTTAAAATATATATATAAATATTAATGTATGCAATAAATGTCGTCACTCTATCATTGTACCACAATATCCACTTTTTTTAACATTTTTTTTTCTCTTTTTAAAATTTTCTTCTCCTTATAAACAAAAATAAATAAATAAATTCTTCTCCTCTTTATTAGTCCACATCTACTATTACATTTTCTCCAATTTTTTCCTTCCCTCTTTACCTCTCTATCTCCCTACTACTCTTTACTTAAATGTTAAACTCCTTCATTTTTTCTCTTTCTCATATTTTGACTCTTCTTCCCCCCATCTTATTTTGTATAAATTTGATATCATTTATAAGTTGATAGTTTTTTTTATTTAATTTTAATATGTGTTTTGGTTTGTGCTTTTTAAACTTCCCATTACAAATCCCTCTTTAGAGCTTTGATTGAATTTTGGTTTGGGTTAATATTAGGTTTTTTTGAGAAATAGGAATTTGAATTTATATCAAAACAAAATCTACATGATTACGAATTCGAATGTGCCTACCAATTGTTTGAGTAGTAAATCATTATAAGTCTATCTTTATTCCTATGGTTTTATTTTAATTTTGGTTAAGATAATACTAGTTTTGTGATGAGTTTTAATTATCATGACAATTTCCTTATTCCTTAATAGTTAAGAGATGAGAAATTTGAATAATAAATATAAAACTTATAATGTTTAGTTGTATATTAGGCAAATATAACATATTATAAAAGAAGTTAGAAAAATATAGTTAACCTTAAAAAAATATTAATCAAACACACCAAAAATAACAAAATGATAATTTGTAAAAATAAAAAGATAAAATAAAATTTAAAAAATACATGTAGAAATCTTTACAAAAAAAAAAAACAATGCTTGAAATAATTGTTGTTTTTTATATATTATACCTCATTACATAATATCTATATATTCTCACATATCGCATCTGCGACTAGTAAAGATATCGATGTAATACTTATTAGTCAATTTATATAAAGAAACCAAGAAAATGCCAAATAGATATGAGCCCATATCGGGCAATCAAAAAAGCATGAAACTACAAGAGAGTTTGTCTATTCTAATAAAATACAAATATGTATGGGATTGTGGGTTAACGAGTCCAGTACAATAAATTTGTAGAGAGTGGATCAAAAAATTAGGCCCTAGTGAATCTAACAACGGCTAGGATAGGTTTGAAAGGCCATCATGCAAGAGAAAAACACGTAAGGTTAGGTGAACGTATTGTTCGAGGAGGCAAATATTCTTATAAACCAATGGAACTGATTACAAGTGCAATTCTGGTTGCTACAGTGTTCTTTCTCTATTTTTCCCGATCCCTTTTCCTTCAGGGGTCTCTCACAATATACATCTCCTTCCTGGTGATCTTGGCCCTCCATTTGTTAACCATCCAAGCCACTACTTGAGTACCCTTTCCCATCAGACACCCCTTCTGACTCTCTGTGAGTCACGGTGGCCAAGAAAACACTATTCGTCAGTCTTCTCCACATAAATGCAGCCAGAAAAGTAGCTGCAGTGCATTTAATGCAGGAGTGGCGCCTTTTCCTTAGATATTTTTGGATTTCTTTCTTTCTCGTGTGTTTACGAGACATGCTTCTGACATTGGTGCCTCCATTGAGGTCATTTTCATCGCTGGAACATGTACCGGAGTGATGTTCGTCATGGTCGAGGAGGTATCCCTCCTCAGACCGCCTACTTCTCATTTCTTACTTATGAGGCGCTGAGCTGGAATCCCTCAACTATTTTTCTTTCCTTGGACATGCCAATGTCCTCGGATAGGGCCCAAGGCCCAATATACCGTTTTGGGCCTTGTCTCTATAATAGCCTCTCAAAACTCCGGTTTTTCCCTCTTATCTGAGGAGAAAAAGTGGGGTTTTGATCTTTAAGGGATAAGACCATTAATTTCTCTGGTTTACACGTGTGAGAGTGCCGTTTTACGTGCCCCATAATTGCTACTAACGCTTAGTGCCTCGCGAGGCATCATTAATTGCTCCAGGCGACTTGATGTTCCCTGCATCCAACGGCGAAGCGCAGATCCAATGGCTGACATTCGTTCTTGGGTTTTAAGCGATGTAACTCCCATTCGATCCCACCCCATATATAAATCATCCAGAGAACTCATTTTCTCCATTTTACACCTCCAAGCCCTCCAGAGATCCCAAGCGCTCAAACTCACAAAGCTTTCTTAGTCACTAAACTTCCTTAAACCTTTTCCTTAAGAAATTTCACAAGGATTTCTCTTAAAGGTTCAGGGTTCAGTACACCTGTCCTCGTAAGTATCTATCTCTCCAGACTTTCAATTTCTTCTCAGCTGGGCTCCTCAGCCTTCTTCCTTTTTTGAAAACTTTTTCCTTGTCATCCATATTCGCGTCGATGGGTAGGTTTAGACATTTAGTGGACTCTCCGTCCAGTATGGAGGGTTTTAGGGCCAAGTACCACATCCCACAAGGAGTGGGCTTAGAGTACTATCCCCCAGAACGGATACTTACTGATAAAGAAGTGGGTGAATTTGTCATTCCGATGATTGCTTTTATAAAGGGAAGGATAATGCTTCCCATGGGTAGGATAACCAGAGATTATCTGCTCAACCATAGAATATGCCCCCATCAGTGCGCTTCCAACACGTTTAGAGTCTTAGGGTGCGTAGACGCTTTGAACGACCAGATGAACTTGGGGCTAACATGGCACGACGTCGTTCATAAGTACGAGTGCCATTTCCTTGCTAGCACGGGATATTACCTCAAATCCCAGTTTGACATCGTTAGGTTGATATCCTGCCTTCCTAAGTCCAACAAGGGCTTAAAGGATGATTATTTGATCGCCTCCGGGGAGTGGCACGATGGTCTTCCTTGCCCAACTCAGGCAGCAGAGCTAGGTGGGGTACCTTAGGATTAGTCTCTTTAGGCAAGGGATTCAGCCCTTCTGTTCTTATTCCTCTTCCGATGATAATTTTCTCTATTCTGACCACAATTTTCTTCTCGGACGTTTTTGCAGATAAGAACCAGGCTTTCAACTTCCTCTTGAAGTCGGAGGTATTTATGAGCGAGGACGGACAACTGCGGGCCGCTCATTTGATCTTGGACTACAAGCCCTTGTCTCGCATATTCCAGGACGCAGGTTAGGCAATAAGGGCTAGAAGCTCTTGGTTGGCTAGGATAGACGTTTCCAAGCCGGGATTTTTGGCTCCGAGAGACCTTGTACCTGTTCTACCACTCGCTCAGTGTGCCCTTCAAGTGGTAGCTGCTCCGAGAGAAGAGGTAACCTCTGCACATTCGTCCCTCGAGGCCGAGATTGATCGATTTCTCTTTGAAGAGGACAAGGAAGAATGTGCAAACCCCATAATCCAACTTGCGAGTTCTAAGGAGGAACTAAACAGGCATTCTGCTGCCTAATCTACCAGGCTGGTTATTGCCCATGTTGATCCTAGTTCTGAGGAGGAAGAAGACATGGACATTAATCCAAGGAAGGGGTTAAGGGGTCTCATTGCTGTGAGGGGCTAAGTGGGGTCATCCAAGGATGCCCCCAAGTCTCAAGCTCCTGCCAACCTTCCGCCTTTTTCTCTTTAGATTCCCGCCGACCTTGGATTGAAGCCCATTGTTGATTTGACGAAGAAGAGGCCAATCGAGGTGCTTAAGGAAGGTGAAGTGGGTCCTCAAAAGGGAGCAAAACAACAAAAAGTGGCCAAAAACCACCGAGACAAGAAATCCACTTCTGTTGACAGCCAGGAGGACTCTTTAGGGGCCTACGTGCGCCGACCACTGCGGACTTGGTCCCTTAGGTTGGAGGTGGATGGCGCCCCCATTCCTTGGGACTCTTCAGCCCGAAATTTTCAAAGGGGGCATGCGGGTCACATTGCCGAGGCCCTGGAGCAGCCGCTTCTTTTGCCAAGAGACATGGAAGCTTACAGGCGCTTTAAACAGCCTAACCTCTTCTTGTCCCTTAAGAGGGATCTTGCCATGGTAAATGGTTTGACACATTCTTCTAATTAAATACTTAGTTGCTTTTATTCATCCTTTCTCCTCTTCTTATACGGAACCCTTCTATTCCTGTTATACAGATTACCCAACAGGTTTTCGTAGCCGAGGAATGGGTCAAGGAAGCCTGCAATGAAGTTAAGGTAGAGGCCTAAACTCGCGCCGAGATAGAGAAAGCATTGGGGGTTCTCAAGCAAGATCAAGCTAAACTGTCCGAGAGACTGAAGGAAGTAGTCTAGGCCAAGGACAGTGCCAAGGCAGGCCTAAAGACCGCAGAAAGACAGGCCGAGGACCAGCGCCAAAAGCTGCATGTGACTGAGATAAACTTGGCCACTGAAAAGTAGCTGGTCAAAGATCTTAAGGCTGAATTTTAGAAGGCCAAGAAGGCAGCCCAATTGGCTAAGTAGGTAGTGGAGGCTGAAAAGAAAGCATCATATTTGCTCGGCGTGGAGGAGACGCAAATAAGGCTTACCGAGGAGCTTTCAGAGGTATGTCGAGATTACTGCGACGTATCATGGGGTAAGGCCTTTGACGCTGCAGGAGTTCCTGCACTCTGTTTTGAGTCAACCTGGAAGTATATATTATCACCCAGAAATTCGTGAACTCCCAGGTTCTAACTCTTCTCCTCCTGAACACGCTCTAGTGGCATCCAAGCAGCTCCTGAGCAGTCAAGCTACTCTTGCTCTCCCTGAGGCTTCGAAGGTCAAGCTAGTGATCAGGGCTAGGGAGTTGAGGGCGCCTAGGATAAGGGTAAGGGCCAGGAAAATAAGAAGCCCCCCTCCGAAGCCAAGGACAAAGCCAAGGATGCTGTCATTTCTTAGTCGAGCTAGGTCGTTGACCCTCCTGCCCCCAAGGCTAAGACTTAACCATTAGGACTTTTTTTTTTTGAACTATTGTTATGGAGTGTAGCGTATTCCCTCCTTTTGATCAATGAATGTGCTTTTCTTTCTATCTCTTGTGTCTTCTTTCCACATGCTCTCAAGCTTACTGTTGTTGCAAATGACCTTGGACTGTTGCCACTTTAGTTTCAATAAAAACCAACACCAATACCCTATTACCAGTGGAAGTAATTTTAACTAACTAGCACAAGTACCAATGAACGCTGAATCTAATAAAGATAAGTAGTGAACTCTGTAAAGAATAAAAAGGGAGAGATATCCTTCACATTGCTCAACACTTGAATAAATAATTAAGGACTTTACCTCACTCAAAGATATTAATCTAAGGATTTAGTCATAGTCTTAGACCTATTTTGGCACTTATAATGATGCCATTGAGTGTTAATTTCCCTTTAGCATCTAGTCCGAGGACAGCAGGCATGACTAAGGTTCAGTTTAAACACTTATTAAAGATGTCACAGTGTGTTAATTTCCCCTTAGCATCTGGTCCGAAGACAGTAAGCATGACTAAGGTTCTGTTTAAACACTTATAAAAGATGTCACAGTGTGTTAATTTCCCCTTAGCATCTGGTCCGAGGACAGCAGGCATGACTAAGGTTCTGTTTAAATACTTATAAAAGATGTCACAGTGTGTTAATTTCCCCTTAGCATCTGGTTCGAGGACAGCAGGCATGACTAAGGTTCTATTTAAACACTTATAAAAGATGTCACAGTTTGTTAACCTCCCCACATCATTTGGTCCTAGGACTTCAGGCATGAATGGGTTCAGTTTAAACACTTATAAAAGTTGTCATCGTGCTAACCTCCCCACATCATCTAGTCCGAGGACTTCAGGCATGATTGAGTTCAGTTTAAACACTTATAAAAGTTTGAATCATGAGAAACGTAATGCCTTCACGCAACAAATGAACACTTTTGACAAAGGAAACTTTCATTAATAATAAATCATTTTCAGGTTGTTTACATTCCATTGGCGTGGTATTACGTGTTCATCTAAGTCTTCCAAAAAATATGCTTCTACACCAGCCACCGAGGTGATGCGATATGGTCCTTCCCAATTGGAACCTAGTTTTCCCCATGCTGGGTTCTTTGCAGTACCCAGGACCTTTCTCAACACCAGATCACCAGGTGTCAATGGTCTCAGCTTCATGTTGGCATTATAACCCTGCTTAAGTTTGTGTTGGTATTATGCCAATTGAACCATTGCATTTTCCCTTCTTTCTTTAATCAAGTCTAAGCTCTTTTCCAGCAATTCGTTGTTAATGGTCGGATTGAATGAGCTGGTTCTTAACGTTGGGAAACCAGTCTACAAAGGGATAACAGCTTCGACCCCATATGTCATTGAGAAAGTAGTCTCCTCCGTCGACCTGCGAAATGTGGTTCGATATGTCCACAGGACATGTAGCAGTTCGTCCACCCACTTTCCCTTTGCGTCGTCCGGCCTCTTCTTGAGTCCGCTTACATTGACTTTGTTAACAACCTCCACTTACCCATTTCCCTAGGGATAGGCTGGGGTAGAATGCCTATTTGTAATTCCCAAGTCACAGCAATACCTCCTGGAGGATTTGCTATCGAATTGAAGGTCGTTGTATGAGATGAGGGTGCGAGGGACTCCAAATCGTGTGATAATGTTCTTCCATACAAACTTTTTGGCATCCACATCCCTGATGTTTGCTAGAGGCTCGGTTTTGACCCACTTAGTGAAGTAGTCCATGCCGCATCTACATCCCTGATGTTTGCTAGAGGCTCGGTTTTGACCCACTTAGTGAATTAGTCCATGCTAACCAGCAAGTATCTCTTGTTTCCTGCTGCCTTAAGGAAGGGCCTACAATGTCCAAGCCTCATTAAGCGAATGGCCAGGGGCTGGACACCGAATTAAAGGCTTCCTCTGGTTGGTGTATATTTTGGCGTGAATCTTTGGCATTGGTCGCATTTCTTTACATATTCTTATTATTCCCTTTGCATATTGGGCCACCAATAGCCTTGAGTGATAACTCTGTGCGCTAAGGATCTGCCTCCAGTGTGGCTTCCGCAGATCCCCTCATGTAACTTCTCAGGGAGTAGTTTTGCTGTCTCGAGGTGTATGCATGGCAGGTATGGCCCAGAAAAAGACCATTTGTACAACTTTTGGTCCTCGGACTGCCAGAACCAAGAAGCTTTTCTACGCACTTTGTCTGCTTTTAATTTCTCTTTGGGCAGGATGTCCTTTTTAAGGAATAGTACTATGGGGTCCATCCAGCTAGGCCCCACCCTAACTTGGTGAATATGAACCCCCTCTCTGTTCATCTCTGTGGGATTACATAAGTCTTCTACGAGAATGACCCGAGGTAAGCTCTGTGCCGAGGAGGTTGCGAGCATGGTTAAGGAATCGGCGTGTGTGTTTCCGCTCCTAGGGATGTGCAACAAGCTAAAAGATTCAAATTCTGCTTGTAGGTTCCTAACCTGACTTAAGTACCCCTGCATTTTTTCGTCCCTTGCTTCAAACTCTCCTTTGACTTGGCCGACGACTAATCTTGAGTCCGAGAACATCTCTACTGCCTTTCTGCCCATTTTTCAAACCATGGTCATTCCCACCAGCAGAGCCTCATATTCAGCTTTGTTATTAGTGGCCGAGAATCCCAATCTAAGTGACTTCTCGATGGTGATCCCTTCGGGGGATACTATCACTAACCCCACTCCGGAACCCTTTTGATTTGTTGCACCGTCAATTTGCACTTTCCAGGATAAGGGGCCCTGTTAGGAGATCATGCCAACTGATTTTCCATACATGTGTTGTGCTTTCGTTTCTTCTTCTAACGAGGATTCAATGAACTCGGCCACCAAATCCGCTAGGACTTGTCCCTTGACGAAAGTGCGAGGCATGTATTTGATGTCGAAAGCCCCCAGGATTGTGGCCCATTTAGCAATGTTCGTTGTATTATCAGCGCTCTGGAGCAGAGCCCTGAGCAGAAGCTGAGTTAGGACAATGATCGTGTTCGCTTGAAAGTAGTGAGGGAGTTTGCGTGTGGCGTGTACCACTGCCAAAATAGCTTTCTCCAGCAGCAAATAATGGATCTCGACCTCATGTAGTGATCTGCTCACATAATAAACAGCCTTTTCGTGCCGTTGTCAACTCGTATCAAGACCAAGCTTACAGCATGAGTGGCCACTGCAATGTAAACGAACAGGATCTCGTTAACCTTAGGGCTGGACATAATAGGAGGCCGAGAGAGATAGTCCTTAAGCTGTTGGAAGGCTGAGGCGCACTCCTCGGTCCACTCGAATCCCTTCCATTTGTTCATCAGTAGGAAGAAGGGCCAACACCTATCTGTTGACCAAGAGATGAACCAGTTGAGGGCATCAGTCATTCCGTTAGCTTCTGAACTTCCTTGGGGTTTCGAGGTGGTTGTAAGCTATTGATCGCTTTAATCTCGTCGGGGTTAACTTCAATTTGTGGGTTACCATGTAGCCCAGAAAGTTACCTGATCCCACACCAAAGGAGCACTTGGAGGCATTGAGGCACAACTCGTAATTCCTCAAAATGTCAAATATGTCTCCGAGGTCTCCTAAGTGCTCGGAGACCACCTTTCTTTTTACCACCATGTCGTCTATATAGACCTCAATGCTCGTGCCTAACTGTGGTTCAAATATCCTAGTCATCATCCTTTAATAGGTAGACCCCGTATTCTTTAAACCGAACGACATCACCTTGTAGTGGTAGTTTCCCATGGAGCTGACGAAAGCTGTAATTTTCTGGTCATCCAAGGCTAGTGGTATTTGGTGGTATCCCTGAAAGGCATCTAAGAAACTCATCCGAGGACGGCCTACGGTTGCATCTACCAGCTGGTCTATTTTAGGCATAGGGAAAGGATCCTTTGGACAAGCCCTATTCAGATCTATAAAGTCCACGCACACTCACCATTTCCCACTCTTCTTCTTCACCACCACAGTGTTGGCCAGCCACTCAAGGTAAAATACCTCCTTGATAGCCCCTGCATGCTTTAGTTTCTTCACCTCCTTTCTAACAGCATCAGAGTGTTCCCTTGAAGAGTGCCGAGGAGTTTACTTCTTGGGAATAATTGACAGATTAACATTTAGATGATGACAGATGAAGTTCGGGTCCATCCCCGGGGCTTCATAAGCAGTCCATGCTAAGACATCAACGTCTCTTCTAAGAAACTTTAACAGCTCTTCCTTCTTTAGAGGAGGTAGCTGAGCCCCAATCTGAAAGAATTTCTCCGGATCGTCACCGATAACAACCTTTACCAAATCTTCACACCTCACCTCCTCAGCCGACCCATCGATGGATGACGCTGGACCTGTTAATTGCTATAAGCCTTCTCCAGTACGGGCTGAGGACTCGGCCTCGGCTGAGGTCGGATGGCGGCCACTAGGCATTGTCTAGCCGCGAGTTGGCTCCTAACAATCTCCTCAATCTGACCCCTGACAGGTATTTCACTTTCTAGTGCAGGGTAAAGGAGACAGCCCCTAGAGCATGAAGCCAGGGCTTGCCGATAATGGCAGTGTAGGGGGAATATACGTCCACCACAATGAAGTTCGCTTCCACTACTTCTGAGTCAATCTGTATGTGTAGCCTGATCTGACCCTTCGAGATGACGACCTTCCCATCAAAACTCACTAGGGGCGAGCTGTAGGGTGTTAAGTTATCTGGTTTCAAGTTCAGCCCCTTATATATGTCGGGATACATTATCTCAACCCCGCTGCCTTGGTCCACTATTACCCTCTTCACATCATATCCCCCAATCTTGAGGGTAACCACCAAAGCATCGTCGTGAGGTTGGATGGTTTCGATTTTGTCCTCATCCGAGAAGCCCAAAACCGGTTGGATTTGTAGTTTAGCCTTCTTTGGTTCTCGCTTAGCGTCCTCGGCGGATAGCCTAGCCATAGACATCACTCGTGAAAGGCAAGAGCCAGTCCTCCCTAGAGCAGTAAAGATGACGTTTATTGTTCCCAAGGGAGGTCTCAAAAAATCATCTCTTCGGGATTTTGAGTTTGTCTAGCCCTTTTGACCACTAGAGTGGTGCAAGAATTACTTTAACTTTCCTACACGGACAAGCTAGTCCAGGTGGTCCCACAGACTCCTACAATCTTCTGTGGTGTGTTCATGGTCTTAGCGGTATTGACAATAGAGGTTGTGGTTGCACCTTGCAGGGTTTCCCACCATTTTACTTGGCCACTTAAAGAACGGCTCGTTCCTAATCTTCTCCAGAACTTGATGTACTGGCTCTCGAAACACAACATTGACTGCCTGAGGGTTGACAGATCCTGACTGCCCAGCAAAGTCTCTTCGTGGCTAGTTGTTATTGTACCTGTTCGACCTAAAATCCCTCCTTTCCTGAAGAATAACCTTCTCATTTCCTTTTTCCTGCTGTTGGTCTTTCTCGACTCTTTTGTACTTATCGATCCGTCCATGAGCTGGCGTATGCTAGTAATAGGCTTCCTAGTCAGAGATTTCCTTACTTGAAGGTACTGATGGTCACCTCATCAAAGTCACCATCTATTTCATTGAACATTTCCCAATATCTGTCCGAATACGTCTTCAAGGTCTCTCCCTCTTGCATGCTTAAGGATAGTAGGGAAGCCAGTGGCCGAGGAACCCTGCGGCAGGTGACGAAGCGAGAACGGAACGCCTGGGTGAGCTCCTTGAAGGAACTTATGGAATCTGCCCTCAGACTGTCGAACCATCTCATCGCGACAGGTCCCAAACTAAAAGGGAAAACCTTGCACATCAAGGCTTCGTCTTTGGAATGGACAGCCATTCTCTGATTGAAGTGGCTCAGATGTTCCACAGGGTCTGTTCTGCCATTGTACATGGTGAACGTAGGCTGAGTGAAGCGTCGAGGAAGTTTAGCTCCCTTGATTTTGCATGCGAAGGGCAACTTGGAGATTTGGTCCAAAGCCCTGCTTATAGCGTCGTTTCCTATGCCTTTTCAAGGTGGGCTTCTAACCCTTCGTTCACGACGGCATTCCTCTTCATAGGAGAAAGATTCGCTAGGCGGGGTTCGAGACCTTTGCCTATAACTGACGTCCTTTTCATCGTCAGAGGAAGCATCAGAGTTTAGGGGGGCCACTTTCACCATGCATGGCACAACTCTCTCTTCAACCGGTCAATCTCCAGTTGCATGCCCTTGTTACTCTTTGCATGGGAGATATGGCTTCCTCCTTGAGGTTGACTCATGTCAGTGTGTGTGGTATACACGCTCCCTTCACGATCACCTCTCCTTTCAAGGTTGACAAAAGGATCGTCATGCTTGGACCCCAAAGATTCTGCTTCGTGTGGACCTGATCTTACCATAGTTGACCGCTGTACTCACTATTACACAAGTTCTTCCCACAGACGGCGCCAATTGTAGGGGCACAATTTACAACCCAAGCCCAATATGTATAAAATTGTGGGTTAATGAGCCTAGTACAATAAATTTGTAGAGAGTGGGTCAAAGAACTAGGCCTTAGTGAATCTAACAACAGCTAGGATATATTTGAAAGGCATCATGCAAGAGTAAAACACGTAAGGTTAAGTGAATGTATTGTCCGAGGAGGCAAATATTCTTATAAACCAATGGAACTGATTACAAATGCAATTCTGGTTGCTACAGTGTTCTTTCTCTATTTTTTCCAATCCCTTTTCCTTCAGGGGTCTCTCACATTATATATCTCCTTCTTGGTGATCTTGGTCCTCCATTTGTCAATCGTCCAAGCCACTACTCGAATACCCTGTCCCATCAAACACCCTTTCTAGCTCTCTGTGAGTCATGGTGGCCAAGAAAACATTGTTCAGGAGTCTTCTCCACATAAATGCGGCTAGAAAAGTAGCTGCAGTGTATTTAATGCGGAAGTGGCGCCTTTTCCTTAGATATTATTGGATTTCTTTCTTTCTCGTGTGTTTATGAGACATGTTTTGACACTGATGCCTCTATTGAGGTCATTTTTGTCGCTGGAACACGTACCGAAGCGATGTTCATCATGGTCGAGGAGGTATCCCTCCTCGGACCGCCTACTTCTCCTTTCTTACTCATGAGGCGATGAGCTAAAATCCCTCAATTATTTGTCTCTCCTCGGACATGCCAACATCCTCAAATAGGGCCCAATGCCCAATATACCGTTTTGGGCCTTGCCCCCACATGTGTTATTATTATTTTTTTTTTCTTTTAATAGACTTTGTTTCGATTGTTGCAAAAGTAACTAAATTTAAGCAGAAATAACATATTTCAAATCAATTATTTCTCATTTAAATCTTATGAAAAATGATATCAAATTTCATTATAAGTGAATAATTAATTCATCTTTAAATATATTAATATAAGAAAATAAATGAGTGTGTCTATATATATATATATATATATATATATTACATTTTACTATAAGAAGTTAAGAAATCTAAATGGTTAAGTTAATTTTAGTTTAGAAAATTTTAATTTTGATGGCTTTTTTTCTCAATTATTATCAAAGAAATTAAAATGAAGAATATATCTTTCAAAATTTTTTATTTTTATTTTTATTTTTATTTTTACAGTAAAAAATATATTATTCCAAATAACTTTTTTTTTTGTAAAATTTATAAAAATAATCATAAAAATTATTTTAATATAAATAATCAATACACATCTATAGATAATTAATAGTATATGCATTTACATCAGCTAATTCAATGAATATAATTGCAATAAAGAGAATCTCAAATAATCACATGCCAAAACCAAACTCTCCATTCTTTAAATGTCAAACTAAAAAATAAATAAAACCTATTTAGTAAAAAATAAAAAAGAAATGCAAGGCAAACAATTTGGTTTTTCGTTAATTGTTTACGCTGATCAGTCAACAACAAGATCACCTTTAGACGGAGATCATATCAAAATTTGTAATGTTCAGGAGTCAAACAATTGTTTTAATATTAGTGTGCACGTAATCCCCTCTCAAAAGACAAAGTCTAAATATATGCGCATCACATTCAATCTGGAAACTCAATAATAATGATTATATATATTATAATCAACACGAAACAAACCCAAAATTCAAAGCTTAATCTTTATCGTATATATAAAGAAGCTGACCAAAAAGAAAGCAACCAAGAAAATACAGTGAAAAAAAAAACTATATATATATATATATATATATATATAATCAACACGAAATAAACCCAAATTGATCTTTAGAGCATCCACAGCAGATGTGGGATATGTGCCAAATGCTAAATATTTGGCACATATCCCACATCAAATACCATTTGACCACATTTATTATATGTTCCAAATTAATGCTATAATTTTTGCAATATGCTACAGAATTCTCACATATTTGCCACTGTACGGACAGATGTGGCAAATGTTTTTATTATTTTTTTTATTCCTCTTTCTCTCTCATCTCTCTGTCAGTCTCACTCTCTCCTCTCTCTCACCCCAATCCTCTCCTCTGAACCCCAACCCTCACTACTCTTCCACGTCGACGCCAACGATCACTTCCATGCCGACGTCGACGCCGATCTCTCTCTAGCAATGGTTTTTTTTTTTTTTGCTATGGTTTGATGGGTTCCATTTCGATGGAGGTGGGTGGGTTCGAATGGGCTAGGCTATAGGTCGGTGATGTCGGTGTGGGAGTAATGTCGGTGTGGGTCTATTGTGTGGGTCGGTGCTGACGATGACGACGATGAAGATGGTGGATTTGGAGTTTGGGTTGACTTGGATTATGAAGGTTTTGGGTTTGGAAGTGGGTGTGGGTGAGGGTGTGGAGATGGTGGGTTTGTCAGGGTTTGTGGTTGAGGTGGTGGTGGTGGTGGGGCTTCTAATTTGGTGTTGGTGGGCTGTGGGTTGTGGGTCAAGGTTTTGGGTCGACGGCATTGTGGGCTTTGGTCCAGTGGTTACTTGAGTTAGTTTGTTGATGGGTTGGTTGGGTTGGGGTTTTGGGTCGGTGATTGGTTGAGGTAGTTGATGGGTGGCAGAGGATTTGGTTGGGGTTTGGCTGGATTTGTTTGGGTCGTGAAGGATTTGGCTGGGATTTGGCTGGGTTGTTTGGGTTGGGGTTGTGGTTGTTTGTTGTGGAATTTGGTTGGATTTGTTTGGGTTTGCTTTGAGTTGTGTTTTTGGTTGTGGAGGGTGTGGTGGTTGTGTTGTGGTGGTGGCTGTTGGTTGTTGGCAGCAGTGTGATGGCTGTTGATTGTGTTGATGAGTTGTAAATATTATTTTAATGTGTAGTAAATATTATTTTAATGTATAGAATTGAATGATAAAACATCTGATAAATAAGATGTTGTAAAATGATGTGGTAAAATAATAAAGTAGGCATTTGGTGTAATAAAATGACATAATTTTTGCAGCATCTGTAGCAGATGCTCTAAGCTGACCAAAAAGAAAGCGATAAAGAAAGCGATAAAGAAAATACAGTAGAAAAAAAAAACTATAATCATAACATATAAACTAAAGAAAAACACACACAAAACATATAGAGACAGAAATTGCTTAATTCTCTATGAAATATATTTACCGAAAAAGTCTCATAGAGCCTGAAACTTTGCAAGCAGCTCTCAGATGACTCTGAACCCATGATAGACCACCAAAACCTCGTTACTCCCAAGCGCTTTATCACTGCACAATAAACCTTCCAATATCAATCTTCACACACACATATACAGCCCAAAAACATATATTATATATACATAAAATGTGACACAACAGTGTGTAATATTATGAGAAAGAATAATATGAGACTAAGATTGAGAAGAAAGAAAGTTAAAACGAGGTCATACGTACCCAGTTGATGAAACTTTATCCTTGTGTTTTTTTCTGTTTCCAAACAAAGCGATAATCAGATTATGGCGGAGGCAGAACCCACAACTTTCGGAGGCTGAAACAACAACAACAATGATAATGATATGATCCATATGGAGGTTTAGACTTTTTAGGCTTTTATTGTTTGCTTGCTTGCTTGGCTTTTATCCATACGTATCTTTTTTGTGTGTGAATCTAGGGACTACAGGTTAAAGGATAAACTTATAAGTGTTTCTGTAAAAGAACTCTGATATCATTCTGTTTCTTCTTTTTTATAAGAAGGTAAATTCAGAAAGCTTCTCCTCATGAGCTGTATTTGTTGTCGAAGTATTCGGTCAAAGTCTTGTAACACTAACAGCTATCACTTATATAAGTTTTTTTTTTTTTTTCTTAGCTATATATAAATACAGATATAACTTTTATGTGAAATAATTTTTTTTTAGGTTAAAATGCAAAATTGACTCTTTAAGTTTCTTAAAATTTCATTTCAGTTTTCTAATTTTACTTTCATTTATTTTAGTCCTCTAAGTTTTAGATTATTCAATTAAGGCCTTCCATCAAACTTTTGTTAAGATTTTTTTGAAAAAAAAATCTAAAAAATATTTTTCAATTATTAATTAAATTTTTTTAATTAAAAAAATTGAAGATAAATCTTAAAAATTGAAAAATTAACCATAACATATAACAAAAATTGATGAAAAAGTATTAATTGAATAAACTTGAAATTTAGAGGACTGAAATGAATGAAAGAAAAGTTGAAAAATTGAAATGAAATCTTAAGAAACTTAAAGAGTTAGTTTTGCATTTTAGCCTTTTTTTTAATTGCCTCAAAGCACAAAGTTATGACTTCAAAAATTATTTTGGTTCTTTAAAAAAAATGTTATTAAGACTCAATTCGTCTTTACAAGTGAATATTAAAAAAAGATATATATTTTTTTTCTTAAGCTTTGGGGATTTTCTTTAATTATGAGTGAACTTAATTGATTTTTTAGCACAACAAGAGAACATTAATGAACATCTTGGTTTTATGACTTTTTTGTTATTACTAATCCTTCTTTCTAATGATTCTACAAAACCTGAAGATATTTAAATTTCTCCAAGTGATTATATTTTGAATATTTATTTTCTAATAAGAAAAAGGATTCTTTCTATATAAAAAAATAATAATAATAAGGAATGCATTTCTGATTTTACTCAAATTTAATATATAAAGATATATTTGCCAAAGAAATATATATATATATATATATGTATATATTTATATATATATGCAAGAGGTTTTTAAAGTTTGTTAAGTAGTTAGTGCAAGAATCATACACTAGCTAATAGAAAATTAATATTAAATTGATATGTAGAAAAGTAGTCGTCCTTATCCTTTCCAACTAGTACTATAAGTTTCTTTTATTTATTTGGCACGTTTGATTCACAAAGACAACCAACATATACAATGGAAATCTCCGCTGACCTCAACAAACGTAGCCTATATATTTTGACTATTTTCATAAGAAAAAAAAATGGGAAACCTACTATGAAATTCAATGGCAATTTCTCCGTAACCTCAACGAAATTGTTGATGTTTAGGTAATTTTTCAAAATAATAAAAATTATTAATTGTTTAAAAAAAATTGTAAAATTTAAATACAATACTTATATATTAGTTTCCTTATGAATTAAATTCAAACTAGTCGTTAATTCATGGAATGTATAAGAAGATTTTGCATAGAGGTATAATAACTTAATCAAGTTTTCTCAAACTATAAAAAATAAACGAAAGAAAGAAAGAAGAAACCTTCATAACTTTATCCTATTTATCCTAAGTTTGCTAAGAGCCTTATAGCTCTTTTGGCACTATTTGATCGCGATGTTTTCAACAAAGACAATCAAGATTCAAATCTTCTCTCCCTAGCTATCGAGTAACTTTAGCTTAAGTTATCTTTACAACTCATTCAAGCTATATCAATTTTTTAATAACAAAAATGCATCATACACTCTATCTTTTATATCTATAAGAGGATTTCTCTTTTTGGATTGAACTTTTATGTAATTCAAAAATACACATAAATCTAGATTTAACAGGGAAAAAACTTGAAGACAACCCAGCATAAAGATATTTCTAACTTCACTTAAAATGCCTACAAAATAAAATTTTCTCCTACTAATTCATATCTTTAAAAACAAACTTATCCAAATTTTAAAAAAATAAAAATAAAAAACCTAATCACATGCACAAAAGCCAAAAAAATAAATAAATAAAGATTTATCCGATTTGTAATTACCATCCCATGTGAGGTGTAATAGTTATCATTATTTTTGGGTGATTTAAAAAAAGAGTTTTAACTGAAATTACATAAATCACATCATGCATAAGCAGCAAATCTTTTAACAATACAAAGGTATCAGAATCAGAAGCAGATTCAAAAGAAAATATGATAATAGAGAATATTACCCTTGCTTTCTCCGGTCCGCTTCTCCAAACTGTCGTCACAGAAAACCGACGGAACTGCTACAAAAAGCGACAAAGACTTTTTTGCTTTGAGTCATAATAGAGAGGGGGAAAAAAAAAAAAAGAACAAATTTATTAAATACTTAACCGACCTTGGAATTTAATTTCAAATTTCAAGTTTGAAGTGAACAATGGAAGAACCTAATTTTTTCAATGATCGAGGAACGAAATATGTTTTGCTTTTCTAGTTTCTATTATTTGTTTGTGTTGATCGACTTTTTGGTATTATAATTTATAACATATTATACAATTTCAGTTAAACTCTAATACTCCTAATTTAAACTCTAATAGACCACCGCCACCTCCGTATTAAATTATTAATAAGAAAATCTACGGGAAAATAAAAAGGAAAAAGATTATAAAAAAAAAAATACAAGACTTAAATAAAAATAAAAATAAAAACCATTTTAACTGGCGCCTCTAAACCATTTTGGAAGTGTCTCACATGCATACTTCAATCTACAACCAAAAAAAGGCTTGGGGGTAACAAAATGCACTCCCAATATGCCACCTCATCATTTATATATATACATTCTAGGTATTTATTTTTCATTATCTATATATATTTCTCATTCACTTGTAAATTTTTAATTAATTTATGTATTTCTGGATAAAATTTAAAATGCTTGTTATTACTCTGTTAACCATATTTCACATATTACAATAGGTGCACCTGAGGTTTATATTTGGTAATGGAATATGATTTTTTGTTCATTATTTTATGAAATTATTAAATTGGAAATCTTTGGATTGAAAACTTAAGAATTTATTGCCAACCTCTTTTTTTTTTTCTTTGTTCTCTTTTTTGTATTAAAAGAGAGACAAAAAAAAATTGCGTTTAATTTTTTACTTATTATTATTATTATTATTTGTATGTCAAAAAAAAATTTTGGGTCATTTTTGGTTGATTTGACCCATCAAAATCTGCGTAAATGCTTTTTTTTTTTTTTTTTTTTTATATACAAGATAAAAATTCTACTCTAGCATAATCTAAGTGTATATGTATGTGAATCTCCCTCCTAGAGACTTGAAACTTGGCCCTTACCCCTCACACCCCACAAGTACTTATACTCGTGGAGTGATCATCGCACCAAAAGTGTGCGGTGGTTGCGTAAATGTTAAAGTGTCATAACTTTTACAACTTGTTTTAATTTGATAAGTTTCCAACCCAAGCTTCATTTAACTCATACCCAATTGGATCGAAGCCAAATTTGGTGGACCTAACTTATTTGACTTTTACAACTTGTTTTAATTTGATAAGTTTCCAACCCGAACTTCATTTAACCTGAACCCAATTGGATCGAAGCCAAATTTGGTGGACCTAACTTATTTGACTTTTACAACTTGTTTTAATTTGATAAGTTTCCAACCCGAACTTCATTTAACCCGTACCCAATTGGATTGTGGAGTGACCATCGCACCAAGGGTGTGCGGTGGTTGTGTAAATGTTAAAGTGTCATAACTTTTACAACTTGTTTTAATTTGATAAGTTTCCAACCCGAACTTCATTTGACCTGTACCCAATTGGATCGAAGCCAAATTTGGTGGACCTAACTTATTTGACTTTTACAACTTGTTTTAATTTGATAAGTTTCCAACCCGAACTTCATTAACTCGTACCCAATTGGATCGAAGCCAAATTTGGTGGACCTAACTTATTTGATCACATACGCTTTTCTTTTTATAAAGAAGGTAATTGTTCTTCAAACTTGTTTGGAGGAAAATTCTATTAGGTTCTAAAGATTTAGGAATTTATGTATTTAGAACTCTAATGTGTAATGTTGGCAAACCATGATCAAAACAAGTTGCTTAGTTTTGTTTTGGCTTGCTTAAAGTTGTGTCTTTTATGTAAAGTTGGAATCGAGCTAATGCAGAAGTTACTATACATTTCGGCCTAGCTCGATTGATCGAAGCTTAGGCTCGATCAATCGAATCTTGGGCAGAATGCGTTTTTCTATAGAATTCCAACTCAGCCCTAGCTCATTAAAACATTTAGGGTTTTATGTTTTTGCCCTAAGTATATAAGGCAAACCCTAGCCACTTTTTAGATGTTGCTCATACTGTGGTTTGTGTAAATCTCTTGTGAGATCTGTGAGGAGTTTTCCTTTACACAAGCTTAGGATTATCAAGAAGGAGATTCGTTCAAGAACTTGATGATCATTCAGTTGCTGGAGAATTCAAGAAGGAAGAAGTCCATGGTCTTGGAGATTGCACGTGGTCATGTCAGTAAATTTCTACTGGCGAGTAGTAATAGAATATTAGTGGTCCAAATTCTATTGTAAAACTTCAATTCTTTCTATAGTGGATTCAAGTTTACCATGAGGACAGCTAGGTTAAATCCTCCCCAAGTTATTACCGGTGTGGTTTCCTGGGTCATCATATCATTGTGTTATTTATTTTTCCGCTGTTATACATGATATAATTGTTTGATTGTGATAACCTAGATCTGGAATTTGAACTAAGAAATAACTTGGCTAATTAACTAGATTAATCCGGTTGTGTTTTAAGGGATCTAAAAACAAACAAGTGGTATCAGAGCGGGTAACTCTCTTGTTGTAGATCTTTTGATCTCTGAGCTGATACTTGACCCCTGTTGTCATGAAACACGGACACTCTCTTGTTATTCCTCCTCACTTTGATGGGAATAATTATACTTATTGGAAAGTAAGGATGAAAGCATTCCTGAAATCTATTGATGAGAGAGTCTGGAATTCCATTGAGTACGAATGGGAGAAGCCCACTACTCCTGTGAGTGAGTGGCAAACTTCTCAAAAAGAAGCAGCTGCGTTCAATAGCAAAGTTATGAATGCTATTTTTAACGCTATTTTTATGGAGGAATTTAAGAGAATCTCTAATGTTGATGTTGCTCACACAGCTTGAAAAATCCTCCAGACTGTGCATGAAGGCACAAAGACTATCAAAATTAATAAGTTGCAGCAATTAACTTCTAAATTTAAAAGTATTAGGATGTCTGATGATGAATCTTTTGATGAATTTTATGCTAAACTTAATGACATTCTTAATTCTGCATATAATTTGAGTGAAATCTATGATCAACCTAAAATTGTTAGGAAGATTCTTAGATCTTTAACTGAAAATTTTAGACTCAAAGTGACTGCCATAACTGAAAGTAAGGATGTGGACTCCATCTTTGTTGATAAACTTGTAGGATCTCTTCAGTCCTATGAGTTGGACCTACCCAAAACTAGCAAATCCAAGTCAATGACTCTTAAGTCAGTTGATGATGTTGAGGTTGGTGGATTTGATGATGAGCTCTCTGCCATAGAGATTGCTTATCTTACCAAGAATTTTAGAAACTTTCTTAGGAATAGTAACAGAAGGGCAAGAAGTATGAACACTGTTGAACCTAGAAATTTTAGGAAGAATGATCCCATTAAGGTTAACAACAATGAAAAACCTAGAGAAAAAGTTGGTCAATCTTCTAATAATTCTATAGGCTCTCAGTGTTTTGGTTGTCAAGGGTATGGTCACATGAAATTTGAATGTCCTACATACTTGAGGTCTAAGGGTAAGGCTATGGCTATAACCCTTAGTGATAATGAAATTTTTGATGATGAATCTAAGTGTGATAAGGATGGAAATTTCATTACTTTCACTGCTACAGCTGTAGTCAATGAAAGTGTGTCTGTTGAAGAGAACCCTTCTGATGGGGAACTCTCTGAGGATGCAGATCTTTTAAAAGCCTATAATAAACTTTGCAAAGTTGCTGCAAAGGATGCTATGAATGTTGAACTTGGCTTGAAGAAAATTGCATCTCTTGAGCTCGATAAGAAAAATTTGCTTGTGAAATTGTTTGATACTAATGAACTTTTGAACCATGTGAAAACTGAGAATATGCTTCTGTTGATAAAGTTAAATCTTTGGAACTTGATTTATCTATTACTAGATCTGTTAGTTCTAAACTTGATCAAATGCTGAGTGTTCAAAAGTCTCATTCTGACAAATCTGGATTAGGTTTTGTTGAAAGCATCTCTGTGTTAGCACCCTATTCCACAAACTTTGTTCCTTCTTCTTCCTCTGAACCCCCTGTGAGTGAGGTTGTGAGTGAGTCTACTAAATCTGTAGAGGTCACACCTCCTAGGAAGATTATGGTTGACCTGAAAGAATCCAAACCTAAGGAGTCTACCCTCTCTAAGGACAAGATGCATGGTAAGCCTGTTTGGGTTTGTCATTTTTGTGGAAAATTTGGACACATTCATCTAAAATGTTACAAGCTGCAAGCTGCTAAAAGAGCAAACAAACCAAAAGTACTTGTGCCTCAAGCACAAGATCTTATGGTACTCATTGGTGAATTGGTAAAAGCTATAAACCTTTATTCAAATCCTGGAGTTGGAAATCACTCTAATGTGAATAAGAACTCTAATACTCGAAGTGCATCTAAAAAGTTTTGGATGCAGAAAGGTCAATCTAATTGAGTCTTTCTGACATGGTCCTTGTGCTTCATTACTTTACCCTTTGTGACCATTGTTCTTTGGTTTGAGTTTTTCTTTTTGTTTCTAGGATTTGCATTGCATAACATTCATGCATTTCATTCTAGGATTTCTTTTGTTTCCTCTTTTAAAAATAAAAAAAATAAAAGGGGAAAAGGAAGCAAATCATGTTTTTGTATTTATTCTCTTGGTTTTAAAAAAAAGATTGATCAAATTATTGTCACATAACATGTCTTTGTACTTTATTTAGCTTGGATGAGTTTATTTATTGCACTTTACTAGTTGAAACTTTGTAGCGCATGTTGTGTGGGAAAGATGTTTATGGTTTTTGATCACTTTGTCTTGATCTTGAAGTCACATGTCTTTGACTGTCGGACTTGAACCTTTTGAGAAATACATAAATAACTTTCTCACCACTATTCACTAGCCAATCATGAACACCTTAGTGCATATCATAAGATTTTGTGCTCGAGAAAGTGTAGCACATGCACAAAAAGAACATAAGGTGTAGCCTCGGTTTAAATGCTTAAAATTGGTGTGTATATTATTGAGCTTAAAGCTATATCAAATAAATAAAATTGGTGTGTACATTATTCCGACTTTTTAATAAATTTCTGAACAACTAAAATTGGTGTGTACAATATGAGGCAAAATCAAGAAACTTACATGATTGTAAGCTTATGTTCTAGGAGATGTGAGAGTTATATGATGTAACTCTTTAGGTAATAGTCTCTTTCAAATTCTATGTGATGAATTTTGTAGACTATGTGTTTGATTTCTATTCACATATTACCTCACATGTATCTCAAGTTTTTGCTAGTTGCACACACTACACAAGTTATTTTTTGCTAAACTTTGTACATGTTATTGTGTGTGTTTTTGGTTTAACCAACCAAGTTTGAAAATATCTTAAGTTTTTATGCAAAACATATTTGTTGCTTGAGAATTTAAAGGGAGGATGTCTGAAAATCTAAATTTTGGGAAAACTGGGTTTAAAACTTGTGTTTTTGAAAAGCATCTCATCTCATACTCATGCACTTTGTTCATCAATTTCAATGCTTTGAGGAGTTATTGCCCAAAATGTGTTTTGTTTTTCAAAACTGTGTTTTTCTCTCAAAAATTTAGTGAGCCTCTGTCTATTTCGATTGATCCAATTTGTTTTTCGATCAATCAATATTGTTTTAAAAATTTTGAATGAGTTTCTGTCTGTTTCGATCAATCGAAACTAATTTTCGATCAATCGAAAATCGTGAATCAGGTTTTTTTAAAAACGGATTTTGACTTATTCTTCCTCACTTTTTAAAAAAGTTTTCAAACCTTTCTTCTCTCTCCGACGAGGACAAGGCTCAATCATCAAATTTTTGTCGTTATCCTCCAAATTTTTTTCAAGGTTTTTCTCTCTATAAGCCGGTAAGTCCATTTTACCCTTTGTTTTGCATTTTATTTTATGTTTTCATGCATAAATTCATGCATTTGTTTGGGATTTTCGGACCTATTCAAAATTGGGGTTTTTGATGCATCAAGCCTTATTTTCTGAAATTGATCATTGGGTTTTGTTCCTATGATGTTATAAACATGTTCTTCATAGTTTAATTTGATCAATTTTGTGCTCTATGAGAAATTGAAAATTCTAGGGCTTGTATTAACCCGAATTGGGGATTTTGTTCAAATTGGGTTTAATTGATGAAATTGGCTTGTTGGATTAATGTTTTTGATCATTCTAAACTATATTCTATCCTGTGTGATGATCAATTAGTCAATTTTTTTTTATAAAAACGAACAAGTGGTTTTTCAAATTTTGGAGTTTTTGTTAGAAACTCTATACTCTAGCCAATTTTGTGGATTTGAACTTAAATTGAACTTAGTTTCACTACATTAGAACATGCATCATGACATTTAACTGATTCATGCATCATATAGATTTTCATTTTTTTTTTGTGCTAACTTGCAGTTTGCCCTTGGTTTTTTTTTTTTTTGTTCTTTTTGCTTCTGCTTTGTGTCTTTGTCCTTTCCTTAGCACCATGCCTAGAAAGACTAGAGCCCATAGGACTCCCTCCACTTCTTCTGAGTCTCCCTCTAGGAGTGAGCTGTTTAAGAATGACAAAAGTAGAGAGTTATATGATAAGTTGAACAGTAAGAGAAAAATATGGGCTGAGCGATCTGTTGTGTTAGATGAGGTAGATCCTGCCATTAGGGCAAACTTTGAGAGTAGAGGCTGGTTGTATTTGTTGGAGGTAGATCATCCACCCCCGACCGCCCTGATTAGAGAGTTCTACTTGAACCTCTCTTGCCACATCTATGATTCCGACACCCTTGTTAGGAGTTGGATACAAGGTAATGAGTTCACCATTACCCTTAAGGCAGTGGCTGAGGCTCTTGGGGTTCCGGTTGTTAGGCAGCCCGTCTATCCTTATGAGGAGTCTCCACCCTTTGATGACGTCATATCATACATCACTGGGTCTTCTATCTAGTGGGGTTCTGATTCTCGGATCACATCTGCTGAGCTTCTTGAGACTACCTATCTCTTCCTTCGGATAGCTTGTCATTCTTTATGGCCTATCTCTCATCTCCATACCATCCCTATTGAGCGATGTGTGTTTCTGTATGCCCTTATTTCTAGTGCTTCTATTTCTTTCCCTCATCTGTTTCTTTGTTCTTTGAACGAAATTCATAGGAGTAGCATTGTTGGTCACGCTCTTGTTTATCCTATCTTCATTCATAGGATTTTGCTGTTTTTAGGTTTAGATGGTTTCCCCTCGTCTGAGCCTATACATGTCATAGCTCCCATAGGTGCCACCTTCCTTAGGTAGAGAGCTACTCATATGAGAGCTCCTCGTGTTGAGCCTTCTGGTGCTGTACTTCCTCCTTCCTCTTCCACAGGTGATACTTCGGCTGAGGCGTTTAGTGCTGCTACTGCTGCTGCTGCTGTTCCTCCACTGACTACTTTGGATGCTTCAGACATTCGACATACGTTAGATCATGTCTTGACCATTCAAGTGGCTTAAGGACAGGTTTTGGTGGAGGTGCTCGATGAGATCCGTGCTTTGCGAGCAGAGTTGTCACAGTTTCGACGATCCTCACCGCCACCTCCTTTTGATGATGGTTTTTGAGTGCCCATTGGCATTCCGTCACAAAAAGGGTTAGTACATATGGTCTTTTGTAGAGGGTTTTTTATCTCAGGGGGAGAGATTTGATTGTTTAGAGCCTGTGGTGATTAGATTGTATCTAGGAGCTGCACTTTGTAGCTCTTGATGTATTTTTTGTTGGGCTATTCATGTTAGGGGGAGATACATTTATTTTGTTCCTTTTTTCACTACTTATTGATTTATATTTATGAGTTATTCATTGATATATATCTTTATTTTGTCTTTTGTGAAATCAAGAATTTATTTTTGTTTACTTGTATTTTTTTCACACATGCGTTTATGTGTTTTGTTTAGTGTTTCAAGAAATATACAGATTGATTTAATTAAGCTGCTGTCTACACTTACAACTGATGGATAGTAGTTAGGATTGGATTTGTTGTAATGAGCATTTTTTTTGTAAAGGGATTTTATTTGTAAATTTTGAGTTTTTAGTTTGTGTTTTGTCACGGATTGCCAAAGGGGGAGTTTGTTAGGTTTTAAAGATTTAGGAATTTATGTATTTAGAACTCTAATGTGTAATGTTGGAAAATCATGATCAAAACAGGTTGCTTAGTCTTGTTTAGGCTTGCTCAAAGTTGTGTCTTTTATGTAAAGTTGGAATCAAGCTGATGTAGAAGTTACTATATATTTCGGCATGGCTCGATCAATTGAAGCTTAAGCTCGATCAATCGAATCTCGGGCAGAATGCGTTTTTCTGCAAAATTTCAACTCAGCCCTAGCTCATTAAAATGTTTAGGGTTTTATGTTTTTGCCTTAGATATATAAGGCAAACCCTAGCCACGTTTTAGATTTTGCTCATATTGCGATTTGTGTAAATCTCTTGTGAGATCTTTGAGGAGCTTTCCTTTACACAAGTTTAGAATTATCAAGAAGGAGATTCGTTCAAGAACTTGATGATCATTCAGTTGCTGCCATAAGAGTTTAAAGATACGCAAGCGGGAGTGCTTGTACTTGCTGGAGAATCCAAGAAAGAAGGAGTATGTGGTCTCGGAGCTTGCACGTGGTTGTGTCAGTAGGTTTCTACTAGGGGGTAGCAATAGAATGTTAGTAGTCTAAATTTTATTGTAAAACTTCAATTCTTTCTATAGTGGATTCAAGTTTACCTTGAGGATAGCTAGGTTAAATCCTCCCCAGGTTTTTACCGGTGTGATTTCCTAGGTCATCATATCATTGTGTTATTTATTTTTCCACTGTTATACATGATATGATTGTTTGATTGTGATAAACTAGATCTGAAATTTGGACTAAGTAATAACTTGGCTATTTAACTAAGTTAATCCGGTTGTGTTTTAAGGAGTCTAAAAACAAACAAATTCCTTCAATCTCTTATGAATCTAGTCAAATGTTTATTCACGTGTGCTTAGAATAACATGACTTATCTAATAGTCATGATGTATGGTTCAAGGGAAAAATCCAACACCCCTTGAACTTTGATATAGTGACCCTTATATCCCTCTAGACTTTTGTTGAAGTCAATTTAGTACCAAGGTGACAAGCACGAAGACAAAACAATTGATTAGCCCAATGGTTCCAAAAAAATTAATACATCTTACAAATAATTTCATATCTATCAAGGTGGTAAATTGTTATTAGTATATATAAAAATAATTATATCCACGGTATATTGTCAAATGGCTCCCTCAAAAAAAAAAAAAAAAGTTTATTATTCCTTAAAATATAGTTTTCGGGAAAAAAATAAGAATAATGCTAGAATAGTATTTCTCCTTTTTAGCCCTTTCCTATCTTGTCTAGCGAATTAGTTATTCTTGATTAAATCTAATGAGCGATTTTTTAATATAAAAGAAAATTATTTTATTCATTTTAACTTCTAATCATTGGTAACTGAGGACTTGATTGGATCTAATAGAATTTTCTATCATTGCTATGAGTTATATAAGTAATAAGTTGGATTCACAATTGTATAATATATGGAATTGTAAATATATTTTTCTCTGTTACGTTTTTTCAAATGTTTTTAAATGTTTGATTCTAAAACTCAAGATATCAAATTCATTATAATACTTAAAGAAATAGCAAAACATAGGAGTTTAATTTAATTTTACAATGATAGCATTTGAAAAATAAGAAAGATTAAAATAATAAATAATAAAAAAGACAATAAAATAATTGTGATTTTTTTTACATATCTATAGCAAATTAAATATTATATATGTTTATTCATGAACCTTTATAAAGATGACAAATTATCGTTAAAAATAATTGTTACTGTATGTATGTGTTTTTTTTTTTTAATTGGGGTATCAATATCTTAAGTGATCAGCCCTCCAAATTGAAATTCTTGGCTCTGTTTTTTCTTTCAATGCATCATGTGACTATATAAATTATTATCAAAACGTACTCTTCTAATTATATGACTTATATCAAAATCATCACGTGACTTCAATAATTTAGTAGTGTTTGTTATTAGGTATGTGCCATTGCCAATAGTCGTTTTGATTTCTTTTAGTATTGTAGAATGGCAATTCCATTATTTTTACTATAATTTTAGGTATAATAATGTTAAAGTCTTTAGGTACAAAAATGTATTTCTTAAAACTTAGATGAGCTTCAACATAAATGGCCCAAGGAAAAAGGAAAAAAATAATAATAAGAGAGACAGAGTAAATGAAAGTAAAATTACATAGAAATATATCTATAAAAACACCAAGTAATTTCCATACAATGAAATCTAGCAATACAAGAGCTGACACAGCTCACACACAACTTTAAAGCAATAAATAACAATACTTCAGATAAACATACAACATAAATTATCCATAGAAAACTAAACAGAAAATAAGCGCCCCCAATAATTCCATGCCATTGAATGTGTGTCTGTTCTGTATACTGGTTGGCATGAGATAAAACATAATTCAAGGCTTAGTAGTACTGGTAGCAGATGGTGGTGGTGAGAAGAATGGGATGGAAGGAATTGTAGTCGGAATAGTTGGGAGTGAGGGAATCTTTGGAATTTGAGGAAAGTTAAACTGTGGGATTGATGGGATGGTGGGCAAGTTAGGCAGTGATGGCTGAGTGGTTGGCAATGGTAGTGTAGGCAAAGGTGGCAATGGTGTTGGTTTAGGCAAAGTAGGCACCACTGGCACGGTTGGTATAGAGGGTGTAGTGGTTTGTAAGAGATTGCGAGCTGCTAAGCTGAGATTGATGCTTGATAATAAGTTGAAAACCACAAAAGAAAGCCAAGATGAAAAACTTGTTAGATGCCATGATAGAAAAATAAATGTTTTACAAGGTTTTGAAATTGGGAAAGCAAGGAATTCTCTTTGGTTTTGATGATAGAAACAATGACCATGCTCGGGGTTTATATAGCAAGATGGAATATGTCTAAAGGGTTGTGTATGATGCAAGGTTGGTGATTGGTATTTTCACTATTTTGGCATATACTTTGCCCTTACGAGCTTTCCTGTTGTTAGGCTATCTCCTTGCCCATCTTGCATGGAAAATCAATGAAAAATGTTGACTATTGTTGTGGTTTGTACTTTTGAGTTTAATTAATGCTAGTAATTCACAAAGGTTTGGTTTGGTTTTGGACAACAAACCTTTTGTTTTTTTGACAGAATACTAAACTCTTTTTGCTGTCTGTTTGGTTAGCTAATTAATCTGAGTTACGTGGGGGTTGTGAAGCCAAGGTTTCTTTGTAAACTCACCAATCAAACCAATATACTTAATTGTTTAACAATATCAGAATCTCATCACAGTCAGGAAGAAAGTAGTGTTAGAAGAGTAATACTACAAACATAAACTATTTTACAATATTTTTACAAACTGATATTGTAGTCAACTTTTTACTGTTTTTCATCTAGACCCACCATTAACATCACTTTTTCATTTGTCAATAATTACTCACCACATCAGCAATTTGTAAATTTTTTTGTAAAATAGTTTGTATCTCTAACATTACTCTTTTGTTAGAATAGTGGTAAAACGGTTATTATTATTATTATTATTATTTACTTCAAGTTATTCAACAAATGACGATCGACATTTTTTAAATTTTGATTTTTAAGGTTTTTTTTTTTTCTGTCTTTTTGTGTTAGCAAAATCCTTTAGAGAGAAAAATCTTTTCTAAATCAACAAAATACTTAAGAGACAAAGATTATTCTTTAAGTATGATTACTCTTTTTGTTTCTACATATTAAATTATTTTTTTACCACATTGTCCAAAACATGCATTTTTTTTTTCATTCATCATCATTTCTTTCTTAATTGCGTCTAATTCTTGACAGGAATTGATATCAACAGCCTGCCAATATCGTATATAGAGTGATTGTTGTTTGTATTTACTATTCTATTTTTACTGCAATTACAACATGAGCATTTTCAATAATGTAAATTGTTAAAATTAGGCTTCACGATAAAAATGAATATGGTATTCTAAAAGAATATTTGGCTTTGTACATTGAAATAAAAATTTCTGCAAATTTAATACAAAATCAGTCATAGATTATTTTCAGGATTTAAAAGAATGTTAAATTCTGTTTTAATAAATAATTGATTAAAAATGGAACATAATTTGGTTATAAACTTGGTTGTAGCATAAGACTACAAATTCCTTTTTTAAAAATTTAACATTACTATATATTTTGAAAATCTAACCATTGAATTTCATGCTCTTTACGCTCTTAACAAACATATCAAATTTTGTATCAATTAGATATTATTTGCCATATGATTTATAAACTTATTTTTTATGTTTAATTTTAAACTACAAAAATTTGAAATTTAAACAATTAATTGATGACATAACTATTGATATTTTATATTCTGAAAATTTTGCAAGTATGGAGGATTTAAAAATGAATGTAATCTAATGGTGAATTTGTCAAAATTCACATCCAAAAAAAAATATATATATATATATATATATATTGAGTAAACTTGTAACCTTAAGGTATAACCAAGTTTATATCCAAATTTTGACATTTAAAATGTATTAAGAATGGATGCTAGTTTTATTTTTCATAGTATATTTAGTTTTTAATTTTAGCATATTTTTCATTCTTGGATACTAAAATTCTTTGGTTCATGCCTTGGTGGTTGGCCCCCTTAAGCTAAATTTATAAAGTTCAGGTTCCGTCCATGAATATCACCGATCAACGTTAAGTGGTAATCTATCAATTTATGAAACCAAGAACTAAGCCAAAAATATAAATTTGAAAGCGCAACCTAATAAAGAATAGGATTGTCCATAGGCTAGCTCAGATCAGGTTTGGAGTTGACTTGACACTCGACCCAATTAAATCAAGTGAATGGGTCATGGACCCACTATCAACCGAATAGTCAGGTCAGACCGAGGTGGTTTGGGTTGTTAGTTGGGCGGATCTGGGCTACAAGTTGGGCTTACCTTTGGGCTTGTTGCGATTTCTTTTGGGTCTTTAGCCCAAAATAATGTGTTGGGAAATTTAGACCCCAAATTATTTTAATCAATTACTCAAGTTAATTAATTATTCAAATTATGCAATGATCCAATTTTACATGTCATGGGTACATCCATATCACCAAAATTAATTGCAATGATAAATAAATTTGAAAACAAGTGATCAAATCATGATGGAAAACCCTTGCTAGAAAAAACCAACAGGTGGTTTGAAGGTCACGACCAACTTGAAAATCCACTATAATATAATGGAATTTACAACAATAAGGAATATACATTGTAAGGTTGAATTTAATCAACCATCTTGTTGACTTTATTCCGTACCAAATTTACTTGTAATTTAGCATTTAGTAACCCTGTATTTATGTGAGAATCATGTAAGGGTAATGAGTGAGAAAGTGTGAAGAAATACTCAAGATTGTGCAACGATGCAAAGACTTGCGGCTGTGACTCGCGACTAGCAAGCCGCTAACTACAGCACACGAGTGAAGCGTGCAGAGAAGATGAACAGTCATTCCAGCTGGAGCACTACAGGACAAAAAGCTCAGTCTGGCCGTTCTGTTAGCTCGCAAATTGAACTCACGACTCATTCAAGTCACGAGGCCAAGCCGCCAGCCAGCTTTGTTTTGAAAAATCTGATTCTTCGCCTTCCACTCTCACCCTAGTATAAATACCCCTTATACCCACGAAATATAGAGAGCTTCCAGAGAGAATTTTGAGAGAGAAATCCTAGAGAAAAACAAGATTGACTCATCCCCAATATTCACATAGAGACTCTTCAAATTTCTTTACTCTCTTCCTCTTCATTGTTACATCCTTGAGAGGTTCTTACCCAAATCATTTTCTCATCATACCCATATCTGTGAGAAGGCTATTTGGTGCTTTGGGAAGCAGTTAGGAAGGAACCAATGGTTATTAGTTGATGCTATAGGCTATAGCGGAATCTGGTAAGCTAAAGAAGACAAAGGTTCGACGCAACCTCGTTGGAGTAAGAAGCTTAGAAGGCTTAGGTACACTGGGTAGATTAGGCTTAGAGGGTCTTCTATTGTTCATGTATCCCAACTTCATTCTTTAGTGGATTATTGACCGCTTGGAGGCCAGCGGAGAGGTTTTACGCCTAGAGTTTCGGTTTCCTCTTCGATAACACATCATTGTGTTGTCCTTGTGTTTGCATCTCTCTTCTCTTAATCTTTGCCATTTAATTTCTGATGTGGATGTGATTTTATTTGGTTTAGATTGTTTATCAATTCTGTTATAAGTTTATGTTCATTTTCCGCACATACATTGTTTGATATTAAGCGTGAATTGGTAATTTGTAAATTGAGGGTCTAAACGTTCATAGTGTTTTACACACTATTTGAACATTCATACATGACCCCAAAGTTGCTACCTATACTAAAACTTACTGACACTACCCAGGTGTAGCTCCGACCCAGTTGGACTCTTTTACTTCGTGGATCTCTTTGATGCACGGAAATTCAATTTGTGTCTAGCACCACAACAATACTTAATTGTTGTAGGTTAACTTTGCAGCAACTTCACTTGGAACACCTCAATGATCTTCAATATGGTGCCAGAGACGATACTTGGTACAAAATCCTTGATGTAAAAAAGTCACAAAATTAATATCTCCTTATTCTCTTTTGGAACTCATAGGCTCAACAGGTAGAGGTTAGGGTTTGCTCTCTAAATTCTCTTTGAGTTTCTGCCTCTACAGCCTTATAAAAAGTTGTGCTTAATGGGCGTTTAATCATATCTAAAATCAAAGATAAAATTTTCAATAGATTGTTTATGTCCAACATAATGAAGACAGAAATGCAGAAATGTCATTGGTGTGTTCGATATGGACACACTAGGGGTTTTAAAGTGTCCATGTAAGTTCCAAGCCAAAAAAAAAAAAAAAAAAAAAAAGAAACCAACTTTTGATAGATCCTAGTATGATATATTCTGTCCTCAATGTTACAGTCAAACCGTGCTCTAGCCACATTACAATGCTGAAACAAATGGTCTGCTGTCTCACACCAAAAAAAAAAAAAAAGTCTTCGGACTTCTGCAGTTTGGAGATAAGGTAGTTTTGTGCATTTTCATTTCATTCCAAACATTCTCTTAAGAATTAAGAACATATTCCATGTATTCTAAACCGAGGCTTTAGTTATTGTAATGCCCCCAAAAGCCCTATATTTTAAAACTCGTTTGTTATGATCACATACACTATCTTTTTACAAAGAACAAGATTTTTTTTAAAACCAGTTTAGAGAGAAATTCCTTCATTTCCTTATACGGCATTTTAAATTATCATCCACATGAGTTACGGAACTTATTTAATAGTTATGACGTGTGCTATCAGGCATATTTCATTGTGTGACTTGCTTAAATTATTTAATTGATCTTATTATGCCATATTTGCAAACGATAATTTGATTTCCCTGCAGTCTTGTATATAATAGCAATTCCATGATTTCTTGTACTCTTGTAGAATAGCATTTCCAACATTTTAATTATCATTTTTCCCATCATCACTGGATGATCAAACCCTGTAAGTCAGAGTCTTTAGCTACAAATTAACTTGTATTTCTTAAAACTTGAATAAGTTTCAATATAAATGGCCCAAGGAAAAAGGAATAAAGAAGTAAGAAAGACAGAGTAAATGACAGTAAAATTACATAGAAATATATCTATAAAACAGAAGTAATTTCAATACAATGAAATCTAGCAATACAAGAACTGCTCACACATAACTTTTACAGCAATAAATAATAATATTTTAAATGAACATACAACATAACATATCCATAGAAAACTAAACAGTATATAAATGCCTCCAATTATTCCATGCTATTGAAAGTGTGTGTGTCCTGTATACTGGTTTTCATGAGATGAAAATAGATCAAGGGCTAGTAGTGGTAGTAGACGGTGGTGGTGAGAAGAATGGGATGGAAGGAATTGTAGTTGGAATAGTTGGGAGAGAGGGAATGTTTGGAAGTGGAGGCAAGTTGAACTGTGGGATTGATGGGATGGTGGGAAAGTTGGGAAGTGGAGGCCGCTGTGCAGGAGTGGGCAGTGATGGCTGAGTGGTGGGCAATGGCAGTGTAGGCAAAGGTGGCAATGGTGTTGGTTTAGGCAAAGTAGGCACCACTGGCACTGTTGGTATAGAAGGTGTAGTGGTTTGTAAGAGATTGCGAGCTGCTAAGCTGAGGTTAATGCTGGATAATATGTTGAAAACAACAAAGAAAGCCAAGATGAACCACTTGCTAGATGCCATGATGGAAAAAGAAGTATTTCACTAGGTTTTGAAATGGGAAAGCAAGGAATTCTCTTCGGTTTTGATGGTAGAAACAAAGGCCATGCTTGGGGTTTATATAGCTAGTTGGAATATGTCTAAAAGGGTTGCGTGTGAAGTATGATGCAAGGTTGGTGATTGGTATTTGGCAGACACCATTCCCTAATGAGCTTTCCTGTTGTTAGGTTATCTCCTTACCCATCTTGAATGGAAAAACAATGAAATGTTGACTATTGTTGTTGTTTCGTAATTTTGAGTATATGTAATGCTAGTAATTCACAAAAGGTTGGTTTGGTTTTGGATACCAAACTTTTTTTTTTTTATCTATTTGGTTTGCTAATCTAAGTTACGTGGAGGATTGTGAAGACAGTTTCTTTCTTTGCTAATCTAAGTTTGTTATTATTATATATTATTAGTAAGTTTTTAAATAAATGATAGGTCCAACAGTATCACCACTCAAAGTCAAGTGATAGGCTATCAGTTTTTATGTCCAAGAACGTAGCCAAAAAAAATTTCTTTGGAAGAGTAAGCGAAAGAGGTGAAAATAAAATGTGCATTAAGCTTGGGGATAATATAAGAGATAAGTCTCTCTTCAATTAAGTGAAACAGTAGAGATAACATGATTACTCATAAAAAAAAAAAAAAAAAAAAAATGAAGATATTAATCTTCCTAACATGTTATTTGTTTTGTTAACTTCTACTTTTGAAAGGTCATATATTTAGTTCGTTAAAAAAAAAAAAAAAAAAAAAAAAAAAAGGCATATCACTTATTGTTAAATTGACTAAATATCTCTCTCTCTCTCTCTCTCTCTCTCTCTCTCGTGTGTACACCAAAATGGAAGGATTATCTAGTGATTTTAAGATCTTTAAACATAACTTCGTCAATATAGTATTACATATACTAATTAATATCATATAATACGCGATATAATTAAATCATATTAAAGAAAGAAAAATATATATCAAAAATGCATATCAAGCGGTAAAGTGAGCAAGCTCATGAATTGTATGATATAGACATACGTATTAATTATATGTATCTTAACAAATTGGTTTTTTTTTTTTTTTTTTTTTTTTTTTTGAGGGAGTTAACAAATTGGTTAATTGAACATATTGTGAAATACATACACAAATGTATTTATATTGGACTTTTGCTAATATTGGAGGTTAATTTGATCAAACTCCAATAAGTTGTTAAGAGTTTTCAGGCTACTCAGCTGAGCTC
Organism: Quercus ilex subsp. ballota; assembly: GCA_032727855.1. Classification (NCBI taxonomy): domain Eukaryota; kingdom Viridiplantae; phylum Streptophyta; class Magnoliopsida; order Fagales; family Fagaceae; genus Quercus; species Quercus ilex. The sequence goes on along the minus strand of CM064912.1, from coordinate 1,736,282 downwards.
AATAAAATAACACACTCTCTCTCTCTCCAATTTTGGTGACACTTCAATTAATTTGAATCTTTTTCTCTTTCGGTATCTCTCAACCCCCGAACACCCCTGAGCCCCTCCATTTCCTTCTAATCCACGGATGGTAGCTCAAGAGTAACAATAACACAAGGCACTATTGATCCTAAGTAGTGGTTAGTGGGTTCTCTTTGATTAAAATAGATTTTTTTTTCCATTTAACTTTGTCAACAATTTTTATTTACTATTTTGAAAAACTTAGAGACTCCATGTTGGATTAACGGTGCTAATAAGTACTATTTAAGTGCATTATCTATTAGAAGGGATATAATTAAGACCATGAGAATGTACTTACAAATTAATTTAGTTATATAAGCGTAATATTTTTTGGCAATAAGAAAGTAATCATTTCATTAATTTAATCTATATTTATATCTATATTTATAGTTGCTACATTCCTGTTGAGTCATACCAATGACCACATCATCTACTCTTTTTCAACATTCTCTCTCTTATTCTTAATTCTTTTTTTTCTTATTAATTTCCCAACTTATTTTTATACTTTCTTTTTATTTCCCCTCCCTTTTACCTTTTCATCTCCCCACTTCTATCTACCTTAACATCACTTTTCCTCTATCCATTTAACTTCCTTTATTTTTTCGCTTTTCTTATTCCCCTTCCCTTACTATAAATTTACAATTCTCTTTTCTATTCTATTCATAATTTTTTCGCTCTCTCTCTCTCTCTCTCTCTCTCTCTCTCTCTCTCTCTCTCATTTATTTTTTTTTTCATTTTTGGTAGATTTTTTTTTATATTTTTCTTGCATCTCTAATTTAGATTGATGAATTTTTGTATTATTTGAAACTCTACTTTGGGTTGATGTGATTAAATTTTGTATTTTTCAGTTGTTATCTTTTTCATTCTCTTTGGTTTCATAGATGTTATCATATTGCGTTATAAATATAGTATATAAATATAATGTTATTTTATTACAAAACATGACTTGGATGATTTGGTATTTATTACTATATTTTTTATTTTTACTTTTTTTTATTCTCATATTATTTTCTATAAATTTCTTATTATTCTCTCTCACATTTTCTCTCAAAAAAGTAGTTATTCTTTTTCTCTTGAATTTTTATTCTTTCTTGCAACTCCACTTTATATTGATGAATCATTGTGATTTTTAAAACTCTATTTTGGATTCATATGTTTTGGTGTTGTATTTTTTAGTTCCCCATCACAAGTACTCTCTCTCTCTCTCTCTCTCTCTCTCTCTCTCTCTCTCTCTCTCTCTCCCCAATAAAATTTAGATAATAAATTATACGTATTCAGTATAAATTTGATATGAATTTTGATTATCATGATAATTTCTTTGAAGAGAATGAATGATTTGAATAATTTATTTGAAATAAAAATTATACATACATACACTCATACATATATGTATATATTTATTTATTTTGCTTAAATATATAATCAATATTTATTTTGCTTAAATATATAATCAATCTCATGCAATTCATTTAAAAGTAACGACGTTAAAACAAATGAATAACTACCCTAAAGATTATATTTGTGTATTCATAGCCTTTATATTTAAAAATATTTTCACTTAAATTTAGCCATATCGAAGTGAACTGAAATGCTACTTTAATGGTTTGACAAAAGCGTAGTAACAATAAATGTTATGCTTAAGATTTTAGATATTACGAGTTTGAGACATATTTTTTTTAATAAATATTGATTTAGATTAGGTACTTTTAACTCAAACATGTCTTTTCCCATTACGTAAGTGCACAAAAACATATCAAAGTGGACCAAAATGAACCAAAGTGATCTGAATGAACCGAATTGGACCAAATAAAATTAAGTGGACCAAATTGACTGAATAGGAACAAGGTAGACTGAATAGGACCGAATTAGAATGAATGGACCTAAGTGGATAGATTGGACCGAACAGGACCAAACTAGATTGAAGTGGACTAAATAGGACTAACGTGGACTTAATAGGACCGAAGTGGCGAGAATGGACTAAATAGAACTAAAGTGGATAAAATGAGCCAAATAGGAGCAAAGTAGACCGAATGGCACAAATTGAACTGAAGTGGAGCAAAGTGGACAGAATGGACTGAATAGGACCAATACGAACCAAATAGAACCAAAGTAGGCAGAATGAGCCGAATAGGACCAAAGTGCACAGAATAGACCGAATAGGACCGAAGTGGACAGAAGAGGACCAACATGGACCGAGTAAAGCCAATGTGAACTGAATAGACCTACATGGACCGAAGTGGACTGAATAAGATCTAATAGACAGAATTGGACCGAATAGAACTTTAGTGGAAAAAATGGACTAAATAGGACCAAATAGACCGAATAGGACTAAATTGGCTCGAAGAGAACAGAATGGACCGAATAGAACCAATGTGGACCGAATAAGACTTTGGAATATTTATCATTTATATTGCATTTTTAGGGCTCATATTTCTAATTTCTAATGTCTATTTTAATATTTTCTTTGTATTTTTTAACTCAAAACAAAAGAGTTTAGTCCAAATATAATAAAATTTCATTTTTTTAAACCCAAAAATTAAGAAAAAAATGAATTTTTGAGCTAAAATTGAAAAGAAAACTTACAAAAAGAATCAATTAATGCTCATTTAGTTTAAAATGGACCGAAGGGGGATCGAAATTGACTGAGTGAACCGAATTAGACCGAGTAGACTAAATTGGACCAAAATAGACCTAATTGGACTAAATAGGACCAAAGTAGACCTAATTGAACTGAATAGGAATTGTTTAATTTTTAGAGAGAACAAATTACCTTCAAAAAAGTTTAGAGAAAAAAATTATACATTATATTATAATACAAAATAATTATTTATTCTCACACATCGCTTAGGTTTTTGCATCTAGTTATTATCATAGATGAATGTACTAAATGTGTGTTTTCATATACCTATCATATAGTATAGTGTTAATTTTGATTAAATTGATCTATAGTAGTTTGATTAATGTCTCAAGTACTTGTAAGGCATGAGGTTTACGCAAGTTCCAATATCAAATACTAGCTTGCGGGTTTGGAAGAACATAAGTAGTGGTTTGATTAATGTCTCAAGTACTCGTAAGGCATGAGGTTTATGCGAGTTCCAATATCAAATACTAGCTTGTGGGTTTGGAAGAACATAAGTAGGAGCTGATCACTCATCAAAAAGGGGCAACTGCAATTGATGTCGCTCTTGATTTCGGTTCTAGCTTTGCAACTTGTGAATGTGATTAGGCTATCGTTGTTACGTTGTCTATCCATTTTGATTCTATCTTAGGGTCCATTTAAAAATAATTTATTTAGCTGAAATTAAAAACTTTTTGCTGAAAATGTAGAAATTAAGATTAAAAGCTAGCTAAACAGTACAATAATACCTATGAAAAATACCAAAAAATGCACTTAAATCCATAAATAATACAAAAAAAAATTAAAAACTCAAATAAGCTGAAGCTTATAACTCATCCCAAACAAGCTCTTAGTATTGTAAATGATATCAACACTCCTCTCTAAATTTTAAATTTTTTTTTTTTTGGAGGAACAACTCCTCTCTAATTTTGTTGGCTTGGACTTCGTTCATGTTTTGGCCAATAGTGTGGCTGCTTGGGCATGTCCTCTTGTACTGATGGGCCAATTTGCCTATCTTCCCTACCCTCCTCTGTTTTGGAGTTAGCAGAGAGAAATGGACCTGGCCTTTTGGGTGTTTTTGTGAAATAAAAATGATTGTTAAGAAAAACACAAAGCAAAAGGCCAGTAACGTTCATTTGGGTTTGGCATAGCAGCCGTGCCACCCACCACGGTTCTAATTCATCTTGTAACCTAAACAGACAGGGAGTTTACATATTACTATTTGTGTTTGTTTGATGAGTCAAGGCAAGTGAAAAGGATTCACCTGCAAGACCATTCAGGACTGCACTGCATTATCGGTTAAATACTATTAGAACATTACTTTCATATGAGCAAATCATTGATACCGCTTTTATTAATACAGTAATCATAACAAGCTCCATCAATAGTTGTGAAAAAGAGTTGAAATTTTATATTGAAGCACTATCAAAACTAGAACTGAATGTCTGAGATTTAAAATTGAAGCATTATTATAGATATTTACAGGGTCAGAGAACTCAGTCTAAAATCTAGGGGAATCGGCAGAGTAGAGCTCTTCATGTCATATTTACAAAGTCAAAATCTTTGCAAGTTTTGAACCTAGATGATGAAATGGAGTTGATGCTCCAGAAAGAATTAGCTATTGGTATTTACTTATTGTAATTCCGATATCATGCCCCCATGGAGGATTTCGATATCGAATAAATGCTGCAAATCTTACATGACTTTGAGAATTAATTGTCTGGAAGAATATACCCACCACCAAATGCCAATGGTATTCTCTTTTGATTGGTATCTTACCATTTATTCTATACGGGGAACCCAAATCCTTCGGACGGGTTGAATCAGATGATGGTGAGAATAAATGTAATGACAAGAAAAAACCTTTTAAGTGAACTTTAGCGGAACAGTATCTCGCCATGAGTTACCCAGTCTGCAAAATTTTCGGACAATCCGGCAGAGACATCATCATTCATGATCTCCATTCCAGACTGCTCCCTTTCCTAAAGAAGTACCAATGGAATTGATTATCTGTTTCAAGGCATGGGGAGAATTCTCTCCTATAAAGTCTTCCTTAATACATTCAAAATATACATCATTTCATAAAGATGCCAGCAGCAAAATAATAAATACTGACCTTCATGCTACTTCTAGACTCACTTGCAGATGTGGTTGTGTCAATCTTTAGCCCATCCGCAAAATTTTCCGATGAAAGGCTGGTCATAGACCTGCAGCCAAATAAACCAGTGGTCAGTTGCCAATGATCTCTTAAATCAAACCACTCCCTTGTTTAAGAAAAAGGTGGATGGTGAAATCGTAGGTTTCAGACCTATTGGATGCTTGTGTAACTTACCAATAAAAAGATATTAAATTAAATTATAATTAAAAAAGAAGTGGTCAGTAATCAGGCTATAACAGCTGAACAATCTTGTCTTGCAACTACCCAACTTAAGCCATATGGTGAGGCAGAGAATATATAAGACTAGGGTCCACCTAATAGACTATAACAGAGTTTAGCATTATCAGACTCTACCCCAAATAAAAACAAATTTCTCATCTTTACGAACTTCATTCTCATAAAGATTCCAAATTCAAGAAATTGGTTCAGATGAGGATATAAAGTCGAATGATCTTACTTTCCAGATCACCACCAAAAGCATTGGCCATTGGTTATCCAAAAGGAGTGCACAGTATTGGCATTAGCCTCACCCAATGGGGATGGGTGGGGGTAGACTTTTATATTCTTCATGCTTCAACAAACGGCATCCTCTTCCTCCAGTCACCACCTAATTGCAGCATGATGAGTTGACTTGAATTCTAAGTGGACATAATGTCTCCCCCAAAAAATAGTCTTAGGTGAGGGACATCATGTGCCACAGGAACAACACGAACAGAGCAAGAGATTTTTCTTTTCTTACATTGTAATAGCAAAATAAAGCTTTAGCTTCTTCATTTTTCACTTCAAGGTCAATCCCATGGCTATAACAAATGTGCTTATGAGAAGCCAACAATGAAATATATTTGATCTTCACATCCTTTTGGCGTAGTGTAAGGCATAATAGATTCATGAGAACTACCTTTCATATGTTTCTTCTTCACAAGAATTTCCAGACGAAGAAAGCCAGTCCACATCAAGAAAATTTGAGCAAGTACATGCATCCCCATGGTCGTCATAACAAATGTGATTGCTTTCAGAACATTGGTCCTCTAGCATATCTCTAAAGAGCTGCCTGCGAGACATTGAAGGAGTAAACCTACAAAAGACAATCAAAATGTATGAGAAGAAATTTAGATGAAGGCCCATAGGAACAAAAGAAAGAGAAAGAAACAAAAAATCTAAATATTCTACTAAAAATTACATGCATGCAACCTTTTTACTTCATCTTACTAAGGATGATATAATACTTGATATAAAGAAACAAGAGTACTGGAGGGAGACTGAATGAAAAGCGGAAAAGTTCAGGAATTGAAACCCAAATTTATTAAAGCAAGTTCTCGAGGCAGAGAATACAGAAAATGTAAATGATCAGACCTGCAATAAGATATATCACTTTCACAAGTTGAGATCTCTGGCGTGGACTCTGAAAGACCTGCATTACCTCTTTGCCCTTTTTCAGACAAAGGCTCATTATGTCCAATGTCTGTGCCCACCTCAGGTGAGTCAACAATATTTCCATCCGATAGTGATCTTTTAATAAATGACCTACAATAAAAAAAATCATAATAATAATAAGCTATTTGTAGAAGCAGCCACATTGTTTTCCCTAAATGAACTTTAATCATCAAAAGGAGAGAAGCTGTGAATTTATTTCCCATTACCCCACCCCAAAAAAATCAGAATAGCACTCCTTCCCATAATATCATCAAAGTGGAGACAAGTGATCTATCTAACCCACTCCAAATCTCACAAAAAACCTCTTTTAAGTTGATAACACTATAAGATTTTGGGTTTCATCTGAAGAGGGGAAAACCCCTTTTTTGTTTAGTGTTTCTCCAACAGTCATATAAGACTAAGACAAAAGGGAATATAACACACAAACCAATGTACATACCCTTTTGATTCTCAAGAAGTGAAAAAGAAGAAAATTGTGCGATTTTATACGCTGTTAAATTTAGAACTTGAACCAACAAAGAGCAATGGCAAGAAAGATGATCAAAACTTCTGCAAATGAAATTTAACAAGAAAGTCTGCAAATGTGAAACATAGAGTCATGCCAAAGCTAGACAAAGCTCTAACTTTAGAAAGAAAAGCACTTGTGAGAAACATATATGAACTATCATTAAAAAATACTTGGAATCAATAAAGATAACTGTAATAAATAAACAACGGTAAACACACTTCTCATGAATTTTCCATACTTCCTGAAAGAATATCTGGAAAGGTTAGCAATATTAAAACATTATTCTTGCACATCTTTGGATTCGTGTATGGTTTTGATCTATTCCACTAAGGTGCGAGGTGTTGGTTCTGACAAACTTTGTTGGAAGCCGGCCAGTAGTCAGGGTTTCGCGGTGAGTGGGTATTATCACTCTACCGCCACTTCTTTCCCGTGAAAAATGATGTGGCAATCGAAGGTTTCCCCCTGGGTAGCTTTTTTCTCTTGGATTGCGGCTTTAGGCAAGATTCTAACTATTGATAACCTTCGGAAAAGGCATTTTGTTGTCCTTGAGTGGTGTTTTTTTGTGCAAAAGGTGTGGGGAATCTGTAAATCATCTCCTCCTTCACTATCCTTTGGCTTATGAGATGTGGAGTACGGTCTTTTGCTTGTTTGGTATTTGTTGGGTGATGCCGCAAAGGGTAGTGGATTTGTTGGATTGTTGGTCAAGTAACTTCAGGCGTCATCGTAATATAGTTATATGGAGGATGGTGCCGCACTGTTTGATGTGGTGTATCTGGCAGGAACGGAATGCTAGAAGCTTTGAGGGTCACAAACGGTCCATTCTTGAGTTTAAGTCTTTTTTCTTTTTTACTCTTCTCGAAGGGTGTTTAGTTATACCATCTTTTTCTTGTTTTTCTCTTCCTGTTTTGTTTGATCATTGTAATTTGGTTTCTTGATGTTTTTGCCTTTCTAGTACATTTCCTATGTACAAGGCTGTGCTCTTCTTTAATATATATTTTCCGTTACTTTAAAAAAAAAAAACATTTCCCCAACAATTGCAAAACCTTTTTTATTCTTCCCACTAAAGATACCAGTTCAGATAACATGGACAAAATCCCATATTGAAAGAAATTTCTGACTTAGAAGAATATTGAACAGACACATTCTCCCTTCTTTAGTAAAAAGTATTTTAATTTTATTGTTCAACAGCAATACAAATTCTCTCCCAAAAGTTTCATCAATTTGGAATGACTGAAAAGAAAGAACAAAAATTATACCTAATATTCTCATCAGCAAAATTAGGGCTACGCCTCCCAACATTGTAATGCTGGTCTGAATCCAGTTCCCACAGCTCTGCTTTACCTGGTTGTGGCTGGAAGTAACCCAGAAACCTGTACAACCATTAAGTCAAATTGTATGTTAAAACTCTAAGCCAATTCTAACTAATGAAGTGGATTACTTGACTTACACATTAATGGCATTCTGCTTCTCAGGATCCATACAGGTATTACTGTAAAACCGTTGTAAGGTTCTAAAGAACTCCTGCGACTGAGTTGCTGCTTTCCACTGGCCTCGTCTCTCGGAAAATATCTATTAAGCATAACCATTGCAAAATTATTGAGTGACAAGATACTGAAATTTAATTAGGAATTAAAATAGTTTCTAGCTTGAATAAAACAGATAAGAATCAACTGCAATGCTATAGACCATTGAGTAGGGGCAGCTTCTAAGAGAATGAGAGGTTTTAGATGACCTATTTAAAAATCTGAAACTAGATCTTGTCAAGCCAAGGGTATGGGAACATGGTTAAGAAGGCATGAACAAATTGGTCACTTGAAGTTTGAAACTAATGAAGGACAGGCTAAAATCTAAAAAATAAATAAATAAATAATTAAAAAAAAAGAAAAAAAAAAACAAAGGGATCGAAATATTTAATGAAGACTTTGATCAAGAATTGTCACAAGGTGAGGGACAAGGGTAATGACAACTAAGAAACAACTTTTAGCTTCACTTGCTGTCTGGCTTAAAAGGACATACAAGAAATTGTAGTCCTTAATTTTTAGTTTGTTTGATTATATTCATCACACTATTTTTTAAATCATAATGGATCCAATATTGATTTAAAATCTTCCAAACACAAAAATTTAGAAGGATCACCTTATTATGTGCTGCAGAACCACCATATTGCAATGCAAGTGTGTCACCCATAGTTTCATAAACTCGCATTAATTCCTCTGCCAGAGGGTTATCTAGATCAATATTTGGGGAATCTAAAAATCCTAAAGCGTGCAACTGACGTCCGAGGGCAACTAGCCCATAGGCATATTGTGCAACATTTGTGCGATCTAAACAGTCTATGCAATTGGTTCTTAGGACTCCTTTTTGAAACATTGGGTGTTTGACATGATAGTCTCCACTTGCATCATTACTACCACTACTATTGCTGACTTCTTTCTCCGGGTTATCAGAATCTTCATTCCTGCTGGAAAAGTTCTCCAGAGAGCAGTCCCCACTCTTACTTTTCCTGGATAAAAAATGAAATTGTCAGCCATGTGATTGACTAGGAAGTATCTTTCATCAGGAGTAATAACAAATCCTAAGCAATGAAGCCTCAAAAGAATGTCCCAGAACAAGCTATCGTATTTTATATAGTAAGCCGATCCTATACATACACATAGGAACATATTTATTCAATTAGATGAACCACAAGTAAACCATAAAGAAAATTTTCTGAACAAACCCCAAATACTTTTTTGAATATGAGCATTTGAAAACCATATAAATGTATGAAGAAATGGGCCAAATGGAATTCTATTTATCTTCTGGATTGTACTATTACAGAAAATTAAACTTATGCATGGGGATTGAGGAAAGTTATTAGCATTCAATCCATAAAGTAGTTAGAGAAAGAAATTCAGGCACATCAATTCATGATATTTGAATTATAAAAATAAATGACGAATAATTTCAGTAAGTAGCATCCATTGTCGAAACTTACTCAAACCAGGAACAATTCAATAATCCCTCTGGCCTTAAATTTGGTGTTATTTGACAATAGAAGATGCCAGTTACGTTCAAAGCATGTGCAGCCACTTTTCCTAGCTGAGTCAACACATTGGTAGCTTTGCTGCAAATAAACAGGCTCTATTCATGTCAATCATGCCTTTCTATATATATATATATATATATATAGACACAAGTATTCACATCAATCATGCTTTAAAAGACTAGAAAACTAAAAGTTTTTATACAAGCATGCAAAAGCCAAAGCACCTTGTAGAGTGTCTATGTAGATCCCAGTGAAGAAACCTAAGACGATTCTCAACACTTAAATCTTTATTAATAAATCTGATAGCATTTGCAAACTCAGCACGAAGAACAGTTTCTCGAGGTCTCCTCTCACGTGTCTGTTGATCACCAACCATTATAACCACCAAAAAAAAAAAAAAAACCCAGAAAATAGTTTAAGAGAACACACATCAAAGTTCACTAAACTTCAGATACAAGACCCAAAGCCATAGCTTGGACAGAATTCATTTCTCAATAAATGCAGAAAGGCCTACCTTAATTAAATTCAATATAAGTATGGGATTTCCATATCTCTTGACAAGATTTTCAAAATGAAGTCGTGTGGCTTCATAATTAGGGTCCTTCCTCGATACTAAAAGAAAAAAAAAAAAGATATCAGCAAAATATAAACTGAACAAAAAAAGCTACAATGTGAATATAGTGTGCCCAAGTCATACATATAATGTCAGGTTTGAGATTCAATCGAGAAGTTTCCTGGGACCAGAAAAGGGGTATCGATCCCCGGTTCTGCACAACAGAACTTATTTGCCTAGAGTATCCTTCTGGAGAATCTTCATAAACAATCTGTTCTGTCTCAACATCATTAGCTACTCTACCCTTCTCATTGACACCTCGTTTTAAATATCTGCACCAGAAGATAGAAAGACAAAGTGAGAGTCGGGTCTAGAGAGGAAAGTTTATTCTACCGAATGGAAAGCAAAACATCTGCAGTGTGATCATCTTCAGTGTCATACTATAAAAATTGCAACATCCAGAAGGAGCAAAGATCAGAACTTAGAGTCTTTAAGTCAACTTGAAATCATGAAGAAGCAGTTATAAAGGGTCATGTGGCCTGTGTAGACCACTATAAGGTGCATAGATATGAAAAGAAGTTGTAAGCCAGGTATACCACATGTAATATCAAAAGAGTGCAACTTAAGCAAATAACTATGAAGCATGTTTGAGCAGTCCCCAAACCTGGTGCCAGCATAATGACGTGATCGTCTAGCAATTAGGGTCAAGTTGAAGTCCCTACCAGATACAGAAAGTTTGACCTGAAAAAACAAAGCATGAAATAGTTAAATAATATCGAATTTTTCAATGTTTTTGTTCTAGTACATAATAATATGTATATATCTAGGAAAAATAATTGTGAAGGTTGCAAGCCTGCATGAATCACCAAACTTTCCAAGTTTTGTCACAAGTAGGTTGCTTCAATCAAGAGGAAAAACAAAATATTCCAAACGAAATATTGAAAAACTACATATTCTCCCAACTTAAGAAACATCTAAAATGCTAATATCCTTAAAGCTACCTAACTAAACACAGATTCTTAACCAAGTCATTCTCACTCTAAATATATACATTAAGGGTTTGTTTGGGATCCGCTTATTTTGCTGAAACTGAAAACTTATTGCTGAAAGCACTGTAGATAAAGGTAAAAGTTAGCTGAAATAGTACAGTGAAATCCATGAATAGTACCAAAAATTGCAGTAGGACCCGTGAATAATAGCAAAAATAAGTTGAATAGTAAAATAAACTGGCTTTTTAATTTAGAGCCAAACACACACTAAGAAATGGACTACATAAAGAAGATATGAGGTAAGAAATTAATAAAACCAAATGACAAAATACGAGAAGCAGGGGACTTAAAGTTTCCTAGAAGTTCCATTCTGGCTGCATCCCACACGGTGGTGGCTCAGACTGCTCAGTAAAGTTATAAAGACAAAGAAAACCTATATAAATTAATCAAGGTCCACATTCCATACCTGTTTAAAGAAGCCATACACTAAGGCAACGGTCCAGAGAGTATTTTTGATGTTATTTCGGATTCCACGAGTTAAGTACTCATTCCATACAAACATTGTTTCATAAAGTAATTCTTCTGCCTTATTATCACATAAGTTCTTTTGAAGACTACGCATGACATGGTAGGAGTAGCTGAAAATGAAGTCCTTCGTCAGATCCACTGTGCATAGGAGCTTCTTGTATCTATGTCCACCAGGAAAAGAAATGCAACAAATATCAATATACATCATTACATCTAATAATATGAACATAGAGGAAAAAATGTCAATGAAGCAACCAGGAAAAATTATATATAAAGAATAAATATATAAATATATATATATATATATATATAATATAAAGGAAAGAAAGTGATTATCCCCACAAAACCCTGATGATACCTTGTCTCATTCAACATGTTATATTTACATCACAACAGCAATGAAGTTTTGCCCCTGTGAATTTGCAGGAAACGAACCGGCAATAACCTCTATGGAAAATTATAAATGAAGAAGGATCCAACAATAACATTCAACACTATTTAATTTTAAAAAGTATGGAAGATGCGTCACTTGTCACAATATAAGAAGACAAACTACACACTAACAGAGGAACACAAGACA